>JAECUM010006187.1:0-50323 GCA_016617855.1 Megalonaias nervosa
ACGTTTATTTTTATGTATATTTTTCAATTTCAATTTTTTTTTTTTCCCTTAAAGTCATCAATGGGACATGCTTTTGTACAAATTTTTATGCAAACAAACATGTTGTAATTGCTGTCAATTGTTTCCATATTCAGCTGATCAGACACGTGACCACAAAAAAATTCTTTATCCATCTAAGTTTTGGCTATGTTTCGGGAAAGGAATAAATCCAATTCCTGCATTTAGATGATCTGGATATTGACAGTCATAATTACAAGGCTCCCACTGCCTTCTTTTCACACTTATGGACTGAGAACTCGACAAATCATTGCAAAAATTTTAAATACTTATTATAATCAATTCATTATTGCCACAAGCAGCTTGTTGGAGGAAAATGGCAGACATAAGCATGCCTGGAGGTGTGAGTAATTTACGCTCACTGATTGGTTAACTGATCAGCATGATTGACAAGTGGCAATAGGTCAATTTAAATCCAAACACTTCAAAACTACATGCATCACAATCATGCAGTAATTATATATATATATATATATATATATATATATATATATATATATATATATATATATATATATATATATCATCATGCATCACACCTGTATGACAATTCGTTTGAGGAAGATAATTATTATATATCACCCAGTATCACACCTATATGATAATTTGTGTGAGAAAGATTGTTATATATCATCATGCATCACACCTGTGTGGCTATTCGTGTGTGGAAGATAATTATTAATCATCAGGTATTATTCATCACATCTGTATGATAATTCGCTTGAGGAAGATTATCATATATCATCATGCAGCACACCTGTGTTATAATTCGCTTGAGGAAGATTATCATATATCATCATGCAGCACACCTATGTTATGATTCGTGTGAGGAAGATAATAATAATAATAATAATAATAATAATAATATGTAATCATCATTCATCACATCCGTATGATAATTCGTGTGAGGAAGATTATTACATATCATCATTCATCACACCTGTGTGATAATTCGCTTGAGGTAGACATATATGATATTCGTAATGAGGATCTTGGCTAAAATCTTGCTTTCTTTAACATTATAGCAATATGTGTCTACCGAAAGCAATTCATTATTCTTTGCAGAAATCACACATATACATCATGTTTGCTTGTTCGAAAACCCTATGACCATTAAAAAGTCTACCAGTTGCTGTTCCTTTGAGTAGGTGGCATGTCGTGCTTGCCATTTTTGCCAAGTTTTATAACTGATCCCCCTTCCTCTAAGCATCAATCATCGATGACGAGTAAATACACTAGAAGAACATCATCATACGATGGATTAAAATGGCATTATTGTGGAATGATCAGAAGGTTGGATATTGCCTCGTTGTGTTTGCTAATACACATGATACACATAATTAGACAGAAGCGCAGTGGTTGGAAGCGTATTTTGAGATGCTTTCTTTTGGTGATGTGTTCTTTGTAGCTTACAAACATTGATTTATTAGCAACTCTTACCACACTTCATATAAAGACATCTTCAGTTAAATGTTTTACTGTTTGCATCAAATAATAGTGACATTATACTCAGGACACGCATAAACATAAAAACAAGATCGAATAAGGTTATGAAACGAAAATAAACTGAGAAAAACTACGGAAAAAATTCACCTAAACACACAATGGTAAGAAAAAGCAGCAGATTATAGACGATATTTTTAGCTTTAGTGTTTATGCTGGTAAGCAGTCCAATATACGTACAATACGGATGGCTTAAAATACCAATTCTGGTCTTCATGTAAACTGGACTAAGTCTTCCAACTCAGCTTATGAGATATTATGGCCATCATTCATAGTTTTCTTTTTCTTTCATCTTGAAATTCCATTTACCTTATCCTTTATAAAAAAATACTTTCCGGAAATCAACGTGCTATCCAGTGGCTTCTAATTATTTTAATTTGGAGTTTCATTTCGGCTTTTATAGCTCAGGTTTTGGAATTTAACAGGAGCAATGTCAGCTCCAAATAGAAATGTCATTCAACTCGTGGGTCTGCGCCAGGTAATACACCTAACAGGTTGCAATATTGTGTGATGTCCATTATTGATTCCCTACAGCATATTTGGTTCTAGTCGGTAAAAGAATTCCTTACCTTACGTGCTTATTATTTTTGTTGCGTCGAAAACACTGCAAAGTATTAAGAATAAACATACATCGTGCGGCAATTAATTTCTGGCGGCAACTGGTGCAGACCCTCAATCTTACAAAAATAGCAAAACAATTATGGAATGTCCTGGCAGCAACCTTTAGATTATCGCTATGCAATAAAACATATGCCTCTGGTAGTGTTACATAATTCTTCTAGACACAGATTCTTTTATACAGCAAGACGTAAATTAGACATTTCAACTACCTTACACAACCTTTCATCTTTAGGTACAAAATGATATATTTGGCAGGCATATAACGCAAGGACCAACCGAAAGAATTATTTAGTCTTTATGTAAAACAACAAAATTGATCAAGCGTATAAAATTGTATTTAGGTCAGTTTCTGAATACCTATCCCCCACACTATATAGACAGACACACAAACATATAGCCGTTTCTGCAACTCTATCTTTACAGAAACTGTATATGTTACAAGAAGTACATCTCATTTTCATGTCTTTGGCATCATACGATGGAAAATGCCGAAATGTATTGAAAATTTTAAAGCATATTGTTACGTGTAGGCTCGTACAAAAGTAACAAAAGAAAAGAGTGAAGCCAACAAGCTTCGTACATTTTAACAAAATAATTTATTTCCCTAGAAAGCAAGGTAAAAATAGGAAATAGAACTTACGGTTTGTGAATATAATCCAAAAATTAATCCTAGAATTGAAAAAATATAAGTCCTATCACTAAACAGTTCTAATTGAATCCAGGTTTGAATCTCGATGAAGTTCCAATATGGAAGGTGATGACGTCAGATGAGGTCGTTGTACTGATGACAACAGTTTCTCGTTGAATCACAATTTATAATGTTCCTGTTTAGAATTCCAGAATAAATTTCCACTAAATGTCTTTGTCCCAGACATTTATAAAGAAGAGCACTTGTGTGTATTTTCTAGAGAATATAAATTATTAAATCCACAAAATAGAAGAAGTCTAAATCAACTGGCATCAACATAAAAAAAACCACCTTGAGCTCTAAAGGTGCAAACATACGACTGGCAAATCTACTAGAAATCGTCTCTCTTAACTCACGATTTTAGATCACATGGTGGCTCACGTGACGGGGCTACGTGATCACTAATTTGAACAGCGCAGTAAAAAAAAAAAAATGCCATTTTACATGTAGCTTAGAATATCCCTATGTAAGAATCAGATTCTCACGCTGGAAATAAATTAAAAAAAAGAAAGGCTGTTTACAACTTAGCTAACAAGTAGGCCGAACATGACCTTGGTAATGACCAATCGTTTTCATTCACTGTTTACAAAATCGGAACCAAGATTAAGAACTAGGTTAGCTAAGCTTAAAAATGAAGCAAACATTTGCGTTCTACACAGGTCAAAACAAAAAACTAAATTTACTGGGAAAAATATAAAATCCAGTAAAAATATTATTCTTACAATAAAATGTAATGAAACAAAAATTTAAAAAAAAGAATTTAAAACTAACAAACAAGCAATTTAACTACATATACGTAACAATATACAGCACGAAAAACGACTTGGCCGATTACAGCGATTTATTAAGCCAATTAAGTATGACCAAAGCCTTGAGCAGCTGACCATCGCAATTAAAATAAAATCATCAAAATAGAACCTGGGATAGTCCTTGTTTCCTCACTTGTTGGCAATCTAGCATTGCTGCTTTCAGCTCATAGCTGAAGATAGCAATACGTGGAGTATTTGAACTTTTTTCAATAATTTGTTACAAAGAGTTTGTTTGACTGAGTATATCAATAAATTAAATGTCATTGATAGACAAAATAACGTTCAATTAAGTGATTTGCAACTGCAAATGCAGCACGCCGGACACTTGCAGTACATAGGTGTGACCTAACAATGGTAAATAACAGTGCTGTAAAAATGATCGGAAAGGAGAACAATTCTGCTAGAGAGGAAAGAGCATAATGTAAAATTCAACCACTCTCCGAACGACACCAAGGCTGACTTGGATAAAATTTACATATCTAATTTTTAGTTTACATACTACAATCTGGAGTGTTTTCGGCGTTTTAATAATGGTAAAAAGCTGTGTTAGATCTCCAGCGATATGGAAGACCGCTCTCTGCAATTGTGAGCGGGAAGTTGCTGCTGTAATGGGAATAATTGTTAAGATGCTCTATACACAGTTGAAGATAGTTCTCTTCTCACAGGCATTAATTAATCCCCTTTTTAAATATATTTAAAGATGAATTGAAGTTTAGAAACGTTTGTGCAAGATTTGCCCCGCATTTGTGGACGGTTAACTAAATCCAGGCTTTGGTTGAAAGCGCCAAACAATTACTCGCCAAACTTAGAAGACAAAAGACTGTCATTCATTCATCTCATGATTTCGTGTTAGTTTTTGAATGGTGTAAGAGACAATTCGATGGCTTTGACTAAGAATTAATGCGCTCATAAACCAACTGCATCTACATGTCTTTTGTTAAAGTGTGATTTCTACATTAATATGCAACATTTTTTAATTCATACTGGAGTCATTTTTGAGTTCCCAGAAAATTAATACGATCATGAAGGAGTCTAGATCAAGAATAATGAAAAGAATAGACCGCTCTGTCTTTGCCATAAGGAAACAATAACTTGCTTTACTTTCCTGATTCATGGGAGTTTTTGGGGGTGCTCAGTTCTGCCTCAGGCAGGGATCTGAAGATAACAAAATGTTAGTCCTGCTAAGATAGACAATATCATTGACCTCCGACATACATACATACATACATACATACATATTGTATGTGCAAAACGACTGAATTACATGAACGTTTTTAGTTCATAAACCTAAAATGGCAAGGTTCATGTAAAATTTGCTATAAGTGATCCAGCAAAGATGTATTTTTCAAACGTATATGTCAGTAATTTCAAGTATCCTGAAAATCCTATATAATTTATATTTGTTATGTTAAAAATAACGGCAATGCTGTAACTCGAAATATGCGAGCATGTCTTCCCTAGCATGATCGCACTGTGATGCCAGAATGCAAGAATTGAGGAGCATGGAGCTGATCGCATAGTGATGCCGAAATACAAGAGTTCTAAGCATGGTGCTGAAAAAATTCTCTCGATAAATAATTATATGAAAAAACACTTTCTGCAAATCAGTCATAATAAATCGGCCTCGCCTTTTCTTTGGTTGGTTGGCGTAAGTTTAGAGATAATTTAATTAAAAATAAAATTACCTTAAAATTTTTCCAACTTTGACTGAGAATATATATATATATATATATATATATATATATATATATATATATATATATATATATATATATATATATATACACACACACACACACACACACACACACTCGAAATAAGTCGGATTGATCTGACGACTGTTTTTCGCAGTGAGCCCTCCGATGGTAAAACTATTAAGATAATGTGTCGTCTGCATGTTGTCAGACCACAGAGTTTGTACACTTCGTGGCCATTAGGCGTAAAGACAAAATACGGCAGATTCGCAGCAAATCAGCTTTCTGTAGAGATATTTGTATAACCAACTGTGCACGAGAATTTAAGGATCAGAGAAAAGCACTGTAGTGTTTCAAAATGCTCAAGCCTTTGCTAGTCGGCTGTCACAGACTAATGTAATAGCCATGAAACGGGTTGGATTTCTCGGGCATCGATTCATCAAAGACTGCACAGGACAAATTTACATAAGGATGTGACTTGTGCATCACTGTTTTATCTCAAAGTACTATGAGCAATATAGCCTTCAGTCAATACCTTGAAGAATGACAGGCATGTCATGGAGGTTAGATTCCAATTAGCAGCACTCAAAGCTTTCACCTGCAATTGTAAGTAACGAGGCAATACGTTATTCTTGAGGCCACGATTCAGTTTGGTGCTGTAAGGAGAACTGGATGATTATAGGGTGTCCGTTCAACCGAGATAGTTCACTTGCTTTGATGTCTTACGAGAAGGAACCGAAATATATCAGTGTGTAATCGAATAATGAAAATTAGTTGACAAGCCATGTGTTTAAAAGACAAAATGTCTAGCATTCTTTGTGTGTTAGCGTGATGTTCTTAAGTCCCTGTAACCGCTGCTATAATCTAATCTATTATTTCAATATGAAAACCTTTCAATTACCTTTGAACCGAGAGACATGTCGTTAACAGGCAATTGGGATCATTACATTAGTAATCATAGATACGCAATAATCGCCATGAACTATGTTTTGTTTGAGTTTGACGATGGTTCTTTCCTTGTGGTTTACTTTTGATAGCTTGCTTCTGTGACTCTTATAGTCATTGACAAAGCCAAGCCCTTTTACTGGAGCCAACATAACATAAAGTCCTTGGCTAGGTTTAAGCGACAGCATCGTTCAGAAAACGTATCCTGCATTTATGTCCTCAGTGTATATTCTCGTTGAATCATCAAAGAAATTGAAGCAAAATTTTCAAGGATTGCACTGTTCATGCGTTTTATTCACTAATTTCGTGATTATTTGTAATAGATGAGAGTATTTTATAAAATGAAGGTAGACGTAATGTTAAGGCCTTGTGTAGTGATTGATATAATCCAAACAAATAATTAGGTTTACGGTTTAGATTTATGGTTGACGTTTTTCTTTCCTTTAATTGTGCCTTTACCTCTTGTATTCAACGTGTCATCGGAATTATATTACAATCTGGAGTGAAAGTTCTATTTCTGGAGTTACAGTCTGGATTTTGGAAATGAACAAGCTATGTAAAGACCTTGTATCATGGTTCGTGAGAATTGTAGACCGCTTTGTCTTTGACATAGGTAAGTAAAGTACTTATGAAATCTTATTGTTTAAAGTGGACACGCTTATGCTAAAGACTTCTAAGTTGCTCATTTAAAGTAAGACATTTTGTGAATCCGGTTCTGTCAGTTATACGTTGTTGACATCATCCAAGCAAAGAATAAAATTTTTCTTACATCCATCAGTAAATACATTCGTTCAATCAGCTCACGCATGCATATATACAGAAAGACAGAGAAACATATACTTGACTTTATATTCATATAAATAATTTTCTTGAAAAGAAATATTCTTTATATTATACTTTTTCTATACCAACACTAGTTGCGATGAACACGATATTGTCTTATTAAAGTCCTCTAACGGTCATACATCCTGATATCCCTGGTTATGTAGGGGCTGAAAAAAACTATGGCGTCTTCTAAGAAACTAACATGCAACTCGAGTTATAGACATTTCATTTTAGCTCTTATCAAGTAAAAACAGAAACCTCCCATGATATCCATACGACGCCAAATCTCAGTCGATTCTATGTTGATTAAAATGTCTTTTCTTGTTGTGGTTCCATAAGTACAGCAGAAATTGTTCCAGCTGAAAAACAAAACAAAACCAATCAAATCAAAATATGCTGCTTTGTTTGCTTTTAAAAAAAATAGAGAACGCTTATAACATTGAAATTAGACAAGATTAGACAAAGACATTGTAAGCAAAGCTTTGATTTTCGATTGATTGGTTCTGTTGTAGCATTGTTGTCGTGATAGTTCGTACTTCTGTTTTCAAGATGGACACTCAATTACTAACAGTTTCTAAGGTGACCCGTAAATTACTTTCTTTTTAGCACGAGCTCTAATGTAGTAAATGTATCGATCCTGTGAAAGTTCAACTTTAGACAAAATTGTAAGGAACGATTTACGGTCCATTGTTTTCCCAAACTAAGTGATATTTATTGGCAAGCTCGTTTATTAAAAACTGGTGATAATATTTGAATCTTAGGATATGTTTCAATATGTACTTCTATTAATTAATGCTCTTTAAAAGAACCCGCTATCAAACTTTATATACTGTCTTCATTCCCATTATCATCTACATGTTTGTACATAAACTTCTATATTTTTGCGCTTCCTTTAAGTTTGTTTTATATGACTTGTGTTCGCATGATGTCTGGAGTTTCTTCTTCCTTTTGTTATCGATGTTTTTATTACAATGATACAGCCTATCCAACACCATCTTCATATTTCCTTTTGGATGCCTCTGACTGTTTATTTTACTATTTTGCATTTGCCCTCTCCACTTAAAAATATTGACGTACCCATTTACTTTCCTACTTAATTCCTAAATGAATGCACCAATTCTAAATACAATATATAATCGGGAGACAACGCATATATAGAACTAAATTTAAATACCTACCATATAACAGATTTTCATGCTTACATTTCCACCAACACAAATAAAGACAAAAATTTAGTCTTGGTTTTCTATTTAATAGTAAAAGCAAATTTTAAAAAAAAAATGATTTCTGGGTTTATATCTATTGTCATGAATTTTGTTGACGAGTGTTGGTCAAATGGGGAGTTACTGGAATGAAAAATATATTCCGAGTTCTACAGTCGTATGTTTAAAGACTGCAATGACTTTAATGAACGAAAAAGTTCGCTGAAATAACATTATGGAAATCAAAGTTAAAGATCCAAAGAGGCAATCAATTAGCTGAAAGAACATTATGGAAATCACTCTTAAAGATATGCATTTTCCTGCATTGGATTTAATATAGTCTTTGGCAGCTAATGCTACTGAAGTTATACAACAAATCCATTTATTTAAAATGTTCTCATCGGCAGATTTTGCTTGTATAAAGAGTTTGTGCTAGGTGTAAAATTGTCTATATTCAGGTAAGTGGGTATATCATACAGAATTGGCTGAATACTTTGTTGTAGTCCTACACAACCAATATATTGGGGAAACGTGTTTTGGGATATTTATTGGAATAAATAATTGATTGTATTATTTATCTAGAAGCTAAAATAATGAAACGAAACTAAAACAACCAATTCCATCGATAAGAGCGAGTCAATTAATACAGAATGTAATGCCTGAGGGCAGAGATGAGATAGATATGTAATAACTCCCCATTCAGCACGTCAGGTGATCTGAACATATATATTGCATAAAGCAATGATTTGAATGAAGGAGAATGTAGAACTATCACGATATGTTGTTGATATGGGGCTAATGGTAGTAAAGCAGTTTTGATCACACATACAATATTTCTGTTCGTTTTCTTTTCTATACATTGCAGACAGTTTGTAATAGCATTATGATTGAGAAAAATGTTATTGTCTCTGTTAGTTATTGGTCGGAAAAATAATGCTGATTGGTCCGCTGATATTTTACATGAAATAATTTCCGAATGCTATCCACATCTGTCTTTTATCTAAGGTTGTGTATTGAGCTGAACAGTGCTTTAGTGTGCAGTAATTATGCATTGATCATAACAGGTGTCATTCAAGCATAATTACATGAGTACTTACCTGAGTCACCGCATAGCAGAGGAGGTAAATGACACGGCCCTCTTCAATGTTAATAACAAATATTAGTCTTCATGTCCCTCCCTATCCTTGAAACACTTACAGATGTGGTCTATGCAGATCCTTAGTGATGTTAAAAAGCCAGTGCCATGCACTAGGGCAAACTTTATGTGTGATAAGATTGCTTGAATAGTTGTCTTTTGAGACAATAGTTGTCTGCTCTTCGAAATGGTCATCTGAATTTTAATAGAACCGATATAACTGTATCCGCCTGTCAGCAAGAATCCACAAGACAGCGATATATATGTATCCGCCTGTCAGCAAGGATTCACAAGACAGCGAAATATCTGTATCCGCCTGTCAGCAAGAATCCAGAAAACTTGACTACTCTATCACCACAAAGCATAATTATCGTAGCGCACATGGAAATATCCTAGGCTTTCACTGTAAGCATTTAATTGTCTTTACCAGTTCTAAACAGTAGTATTGATTAGGGCATCTGATAATGGCCATACATGTTAATCAGCTTGTTTCTTCTGTTCTAATTTTAGCACTAACCGGAAGTAATCTTTGTAAATTTTCAGCTGGAAGAGATTATGAAGCCTTACTTGAGTAGGCTGTTGCTACAACTGTAACAACCATGCCATTTCTAGTGCTGTCAATATAACATGACTTAATTACTGCTGCCAATAGAATGTTACCTAATTACTGTTGCCAATTGTACGGAACATTGTTACTGAGTCATTCCGTCTTACCAAAAGAACATGATTAATTAATGAGTCATCCCACATTTTTGATTGATGTGTTCTTATCTGGGCGCTCTACATATATTATGTACTTCTCCGAGAGCGACAAGTGTAAGGCGAAGTTGCTTGCATTTGCAACACGTACAATAGAGAGAATGTTGGCATACCTTTGTGTTAGTTTCATATACTGTTGCTGAAATTTCTTATGGCATTTTACTCGTGGAAATTATAGAAGATCTAAGCCCACAGAAGACCATAATGGCTGCTCCCATGGGCTAAAATAATCCGCCTGAATTAGTCTCAGGTACACTATCTTTAGACGTTATTGAAACAGGGAAAACAATTGTTGCAGACTTGACAATTCGTGCTACTAAACGTGCAAAGAGTGAATTACAAAATTTGTAAACAGTAAAGAAAGTTGTAGGCTCATTTTTGTTTTAAAAAAAATTTACCTCTGAAGTCCAAGAAGTGAACATGACCAAGGGAAGCTAGCGGTTTTTATTTTATAATTGCACATCTGGAATAAGGTCAAACCTTATGAAAAAATATACTATTAGAAATTGTTGTTTACAATCCCATTTTACAGTAATTTTCCTTCTAAATATCCATGTTGGTCGTTTACAATGTACATGCATCTCGGCGATAGTTTCATACATGTGGTTTACTGTCTAGGAACATGCCTGAGATATCAATCTGTATACATGTACATCAAATAATGATTAATTGGAGCAGCTGAAAATGTGAAACGATTATTTGCTTAGATAAAATATGTTTCAGTGAGAAAACATATATCAGCAGAAGTCGTTAATTCTACTTACATAACGATTCCGTTTGAAGGTTTGCTCAACAACAAGGAGAATTCAGCTTTTTTTAATATACCCCCCCCAAAAAAAAAATTAAAAACAACAAAAAAAACAAAACAAACAGGAGACTGGAACCATTGGAATTTAAGCAAAATCGCATATTTGGAATGGTTTCCTTAGAACAGCATTCTGGTTGAGTGTACTACACACCAATCAATACATATTGTCAATAATGCCTAATGTTGTATTACAACAACTACACACTAATCGATACATAGTCAATAATGCCTAGTGTTGTATTACAACTACAGTCTAATCAAAACATTGTGCCAATAATGTCTGGTGTTGTATTATAACAACTACACACTACTCAATACATATTGCCAATAATGACTTGTGTGTTGTATTACAGCAACTACACACTAATTAGTACATATTGTCAATAATGCCAAGTGTTGTATTACAACAGTTACACACTAATCGATACATATTGTCAATAATGCCTAGTGTTGTATTACAACTACACACTAATCAAAAACATTGTGCCAAGAATGCCTAGTGTTGTATTATAACAACTATACACTACTCAATACATATTGCCAATAATGCCTAGTGCTGTGTTATAATAACTACACACAAATCAATACATATTGCCAATAATGCCTTGTGTTTATTTTTGTCTATGTATCTGTCTTCACAAAATGCAGTTGTTATACGGCAAGAATATTATTGACCGATTTTGCATAGGCTTTGGAAGTTTTGGCAAAATATAATCGCCGAGTCAGTTGTTGGTCTGGAATATGAAATTTATACTAAATATATATCTATGTATCGTATATACTCCCTCATAAGCCGTATCCAGCTACAAACTGCATAGATCCATATCTGCCATCGCATAATGCGTCGCTAGATCTGGGATGATGTGCTATGTTAGAAATAATCAGATCTGGGTTGATGTGAATGTTAGGAATAATCAGATCTGGGTTGATGTGCTATGTTAGGAATAATTAGCAGAACTCTGTATTGACTCGACTTGTACGCGAGTGTGGTAAATTAAAATGATCCGCCTATTGTTGGCGCGGAATGATATGCATATCACTTTGATATATGGAACGCGCCAGTAAATTTCCATGATGTGCATATTACTTTGATATATTGAACACGCAAGTAAATTTCCACGATGTGCATTATGCTTTGATATATGGAACATGCCAGTAAATTTCCATGATGTGAATAATAATTTGATATGTGGAACTCACCGGTAAATTTCCATGATGTGCATAATGGTATGATATATGGAACTCCCTAATAAATTTCCATGCTGTTAATAACACTTTGATATATGGAACACGCCAGTGTCTTGTTTCCATGTAGCGATTATTGAATGGATGTTTTCATGTGGAGTAAAGCTAGATGAAACTCAATAAATGTTTTGCGAGGAAATTAACCATAGTGACTGAACCAGTACAAAGAAAATATTTATCGGAACTGAGCCTGTATCGGCAAGAATGGATGACCGTGCTCCAGTTTGTGTAGGGGGGGAAATGACAGGACCAATATCTATAATTTCAAAGCCCTGAAAACATATTTTGCCACATTATTAAACACTTGTGATGCAAGTTAATAATGGTCGATGCCACACTGTAAAATTTCATTACCAGGAGTTATGGAAGTTTCAAGCTTTATGGACTATCAAAGAAAGCAATATCAGCTGCCAGGAAACGAAATTTTATAGTAAAGATTTTGAAGACTCGCATAGGCAAAATTCTCTAAATGTCTTTGTTCAAAGAGATGCATCACGGTTCTCAAAGCTTTCGGAGTTGAAAATTCTAATAAGGCAACATGATCCTTTTTACGATATGTCTATCATCTACATTATATAGTAATGTATACTTAACTGACATCATACATACATACATACATACATACATACATACATACATACCCCTATCAGTAGTATTCACTGAACCCCAGTTGGTTTTTACCCACTCCGAACTGTAAAACAGAAAAGCATCAAGGAGATAACAATGACAAATTTTCATTCATCCATTTACAATTTCTAAAATGATTTGCTCCAAAACATCTTTATAGCTTTTATCTTGTTCTCATTTTAAATCAAGGGTGGATTTTGTTACTAACACGGCCGCCATAGTTTCGTTCGCTAGTCTGTATTTCAGACAACAGGGTGACTATTTTCAAAGTTTGCGATAAGTGCCGAAAATTTCCGTAAATTTCCGTAACTTTGTACGAACAATGCTTTCGAACCCATGTACATAGGAGTTGCTCATCTTGACCTTTTTATTTGGTTTAATTTTTTTTTAAATATTCGAGCTGGTCTATGCAAATATTAGATGCAGACGACACATTTTTACTTTCTATTTATCACTATGGATCATCTTGTATGTGTGTTGTCTAAGGAAATGATTTAGAAACACTGCCCAGAAAAAATCTAGACTAATTTTCTTCGCGATTTGACAGGTGATGACAACAAAGTTCCGTGCGACATAAAATTCCCAGCAAAATAAGAACAAATATCTTAAGTTTCTCCAGGACCATCTGCGACTTGTACCCGTATCTACGCATAACTAAATACAAGCATAATATTACAAACATTTGTATGAAAGTATTTGTTTCAAATATTATTAATTTGCAAATTAATTTTCCGCACCCCGTGCGAACACTATCGTACCCACGCCCATGCGAACAACTTTTCGAATGGTTAATCCAGGGCCATACATTCCAGAATCATTCCAGGGTCATAAAGTCCAAAGCAATACATTTCGAAAGCAAACAACCCATTTTGCTAAACGGTCGCTTAGGGACGTAGCGACGCTGGCAGAACAATATGAGCAACCCTCTCCTTTAAGCAAACAGTGACTCATTAATTCTCCTAAAATGTTAAGTGCGTGAGGGTATTCTGTAATCTACACACGTCCAAACCGATCTGGGCTCCGATGTTGAGTGTATAACATCAGGAAAGCTGTTCACTTGGGGTGAAAATAGATACGACTTTGCATATAGATACAGAATCTTGGTTCAAAATATTTGAAGAAAATGAGTAGTTTTTATACATGTTTTAGCAATATTTCCTTTGTTTATAACTGTTCGAGCCGTAAAGGGGTTTGAAAAATCTATACTATCTTCATAGAAAATGACCCTCCCGCGGATTAAAGTTGAGAACTCTCTGAGAGCTAATACTTTGGGAACTTTTTGCGGTAAATCCAGTTTTAGGAACCAGTAAGCCCTATCCGTCGTTTTTCAGGCTCCATGGGCCTGCTATTAAAAAGAAAAATAATAAATACAGCATAAAAATATTGGTCTACACGCCAACTAATTGTTGTTAAATTCTAAAAAATAATTGCTGCTGATGCAGTTCTGAGAACAAGTGGTCTGCGTCTTCCCTTATTGAATTATGTTGTCTTAGAAAATTGCGACACATAACCACGTATTTAAGGATAAAAGTCGATTCTATCGAGAGACAAAGCTGTAGCGAGGAATATAAGGATATTAATTAAGTTCTAACTTTGTAAACTAATGGAAATGATGAAGATCTTACGACTAATTACTAGCAGACAATCTGAATATCAGCCGATTTTGTAGCAGTAGCTTGAATCAAAGACTGTTTGACTGAGAGCAATAGCTTGAATCAAGGACCGTCTGACTTTGTAGCAGTAGCTTGAATTGATGATTATCTGACTTGGAGCAGTAGCTTGAATCAAAGACTGTTTGACTTAGACCAGTAGCTTGAATCAAATACTTTTTTACTTGGACCAGTAGCTTGAATCAAGGACTGTCTGACCTGTAGCAGTAGCTTGAATCAAGGACTGTTAGACCTGGAGCAGAAGCTTGAATCAAGGACTGTCTGACCTGGAGCAGTAGCCTGGATCAAGGACTGTCTGACTTTCTAGCAGTAGCTTCAATCGAGGACATCTCTGACTTTCGTAGCAGTAGCTTGAATCAAAGACTGTTAGACTGGGAGCAGTAGGTTGGATCAAGGTCCGTCTGACTGGGAGAAGTAGCTTGAAATGATGATTGTCTTACTTTCTAGCAGTAGCTTGAATGGAGGACTGTCTGACTTTTGTAGTAGTAAAGACTGTCTGGTTTTGTAGAAGTAGCTTGAATCGGTTACTGTCTCTGTAGCAGTAGCTTGAATCGAGGACTGTCTGACTTGGAGCAGTAGATTGAATCAAGGACTGTCTGACTTTTGTAGTAGTAAAGACTGTCTGGTTTTGTAGAAGTAGCTTGAATCGAGGGCTGTCTGACTTTTATACAACAAATCTGCAATGCATTAGGCTTTAAAAAATAATTTTCATAGATTCATTATTTTTTCTCTCTCTTTCTCTTTCATTCATTATAAACCGTCATTTCCTTTGGTCGAATTCTTACCTCATTCTGATGCTTATCCTTTAGATAGTTAAGATGCTTGTCATTCTTTGTGTAAACTAGGGATTTGCCAGATACATACTGATTCTTATCATTCCTTGATTAGAGATTTGCCAGATAGATTCGGATTCTTATTATTCCTCGTGTAAATTAGGGATTTGCCAGATACATACTGATTCTTATCATTCCTTGATTAGAGATTTGCCAGATAGATTCTGATTCTTATTATTCCTTGTGTAAATTTGGGATTTGCCAGATAGACACTGATTCTTGTCATTCTTTGTGTAAACTAGGGATTTGCCAGATACATTCTGATTCTTATCATTCCTTGTGTAAATTTGGGATTTGCCAGACACACACAGATTCTTAACATTCATTGATTAGGGATTTGCCAGATACACACTGATTCTTAACATTCCTTGTGTAAATTAGGGATTTGCCAGATACATACTGATTCTTATCATTCCTTGATTAGAGATTTGCCAGATAGATTCTGATTCTTATTATTCCTTGTGTAAATTTGGGATTTGCCATATAGACATTGATTATTATCATTCTTTGTGTAAACTAGGGATTTGCCAGATAGATTCGGATTCTTATTATTCCTTGTGTAAATTAGGGATTTGCCAGATACACACTGATTCTTATCATTCCTCGTGTAAATTAGGGATTTGCCAGATACACACTGATTCTTATCATTCCTCGTGTAAATTAGGGATTTGCCAGATACACACTGATTCTTATCATTCCTCGTGTAAATTAGGGATTTGCCAGATACACTCTGATTCTTATCATTCCTCGTGTAAATTAGGGATTTGCCAGATACACACTGATTCTTATCATTCCTCGTGTAAATTAGGGATTTGCCAGATACACACTGATTCTTATCATTCCTCGTGTAAATTAGGGATTTGCCAGATACATTCGGATTCTTATCATTCCTCGTGTAAATTAGGGATTTGCCAGATACACACTGATTCTTATCATTCCTCGTGTAAATTAGGGATTTGCCAGATACACACTGATTCTTATCATTCCTTGTGTAAACTAGGGATTTGCCAGATACATACTGATTCTTATCATTCCTTGATTAGAGATTTGCCAGATAGATTCGGATTCTTATTATTCCTCGTGTAAATTAGGGATTTGCCAGATACATTCTGATTCTTATCATTCCTCGTGTAAATTAGGGATTTGCCAGATACACACTGATTCTTATCACTACTTGTGTAAACTAGGGATTTGCCAGATACACACTGATTCTTATCATTCCTCGTGTAAATTAGGGATTTGCCAGATACACACTGATTCTTATCATTCCTCGTGTAAATTAGGGATTTGCCAGATACATTCGGATTCTTATCATTCCTCGTGTAAATTAGGGATTTGCCAGATACACACTGATTCTTATCATTCCTCGTGTAAATTAGGGATTTGCCAGATACACACTGATTCTTATCATTCCTTGTGTAAACTAGGGATTTGCCAGATACATACTGATTCTTATCATTCCTTGATTAGAGATTTGCCAGATAGATTCGGATTCTTATTATTCCTCGTGTAAATTAGGGATTTGCCAGATACACACTGATTCTTATCATTCCTCGTGTAAATTAGGGATTTGCCAGATACACACTGATTCTTATCATTACTTGTGTAAACTAGGGATTTGCCAGATACACACTGATTCTTATCATTCCTCGTGTAAATTAGGGATTTGCCAGATACACACTGATTCTTATCATTCCTCGAAATTAGGGATTTGCCAGATACATTCTGATTCTTATCATTCCTCGTGTAAATTAGGGATTTGCCAGATACATTCTGATTCTTATCATTCCTCGTGTAAATTAGGGATTTGCCAGATATATACTGATAAACACACTAGATAAGCTGTTGGTAATTAACATGAAATAACGTGGAAAATTATTTTATTTGTTAGATTCACCCAAACTGGAGTGTTACCTTGCCTAGAACCGATTGCTTTGTGGAGCGTAAATATCTTGCAGGCGTGATGCTAGATAAATTAGACAGTAATTAATTCAGTCAATGTATTGGACCAAGAATTACATTACCCGGATCATATTCTAATTGAAACACTAATCTCTACAATCGTCTTGTTCTTATTCAAATTATTTTGACCGTGGTTGATGGCATACATACGCCACAAATCTCTGTATGTACGGTGATTGTAAGACGGATGACAAGGCATATTATTTGTAATAGTTTACCATTCGATAAGCGTACAACAACATTAGATGAAGATGAACTTGTCATTGTTACAGAAACAAAATATTTTTTTTATTGTGTTGAGGAGTGAAATGCGTCATGTAACACAACATAATATGGAAACAATGACAAATACCTACGCTATTTGATAAGTTTTGTATATGAACCATTATCTGGATAAATTGTTATTGTCTACGCTATGCTGGTCAGGTAATATCAAGGTGAACTGCTAATTTCTGGCTTATGTTGGCTCTTTTAATGTTTTGCTGGTGTTTAACTCTTAAGCCACGCTTTTTATTTTGCTATAAAGAAAGTGAAATTATTCTATTAGTCTGTGGATAAAGAACGCGGAGATTTTAGTATTTCGAATAAAAAATTTCTATTTTAAAAGTATGAAGTTTAACTGATATTTTAATTTGTTATCAAACGACAACTTCGTTGGCTTTTAAATGACCCTGAAACCAACATAAATTGCTCAAATCGTAAGCTCATAATCAGGAATTTTAAAATAAAAAAAAAAATATGACCTACAATATTATGAGGAAACCTCAGTGGTAAATAGAAATACAGAATTAATAACAATTTTAACGAGAATCAATAAACCTTGTTCATTTCTTTGCAAGGTCACTAGAGATTATTACGCAATAGAACAAGCATTCAACTTTCCCAAAAATACATTTATTTCTTTAAAATATAAAATCGAAAAAGGGAAATAATTAAAAGTAACTTACATTGTATAAATTCCTAGAATATCCTAAATTGTATTATCAATTTCACACTAATCCGAAAACTGTCCAAAGGTATTCCGAATATAGGATATAATGTATTTATGTACTAACGTGCTGGCACCAATGAAGAATCACAGTTGCTAATCCAAATGTTTTTACTTCAAGGTAATTTCGCGAATGTAGAATATCACTGAAGTCCTTGAAAATTTCATATAATTCGTTAAATTAATCAAATATTCAAGTCGTTGAAAAAATTCATATAATCCAATAGGTACTGGCTGTGCAAATAAAAGATTTTCACTCTGCTAAATCCAACGAGCAAATATTATAAATAAATCACTATTTTGTCTCAACAAACTAGCATATACTGAAGAACAGAATATGTTATGCGTGTATTATCATTATATAGTCTCTTTATACGCACCGAATCAGCAGAATCTGATTCATTAAGAGATTATCGGACAATTAAATCCTATTATTTTGAAATGACTCAGTCATGTTATGACCTTCTCAAACTATTGAACCAGTCAACAATTAGGGAGTGCATGATAGTTCAACAGAGCAAATTACTCCTAATTTCACGTGATATTATTGTGACCTCCATTCAAATTAATGCTTGGCGCATTTGACCTAAATAGTTGTTGACTTGACCTTAGCGATTAACCTTGGGTTATCAATGAGATTTCTACAAAGTAAATGTACATGTACTTCACTATAGTGCCAGCCAGCCACTGAATAATAAAATTTAAAATATTGTTACGACCATGTAGTTTAATTACTTGTGTGTTAAAATTTGAATTCTTTTCATTTAATTTTTGTATCATTATATGTAATTATTATTGAAATGATGATTATGTTCATAGGATCTGACGTTTTGAGAGAAACATCGTGTTTATTTAGAACGTAAATATGACTTGCATGAGCACGATTTTACATGCCATGGTTTGTAGATTTAAGTAAACGGTCGGCAAAAGTGATTGGTTGTTGCCGAGGTCATTTTTAATTATACTTGTTTACACTTTGTACTGCGACGGTGAGATTTCGGAATCACCATGCTTTCATCGTGCGTGTGCATGAAGTGCTACGTCTTAGTTCGCTTTAAATACTCAGATATTTGTGAGATAGTCAGTCAGAGTCATATTTTGACACCTTGAAGAGTCGTTCTAATACCTTGTGAAGAAGGTATTCTTTTCTAGTGCTAGAAAGAGTTGTTCATTTGTACGTCTGTAGAACGAGATGTATATCGTTATAGATGATAGCCATTCTTCATCTACTTTTTAAACAATAATTATTTTCCCTGGATAGCTACACAACCGGGTTTGGACAAAGACATTTAGTGAAACTGATTCTAAATTGGAACAGAACAGTACAAATTGTGATTCACAGTGAAAATTCTGGACATTGTGTAAAACCTTCGTCTGACGTCATCATCCGCCATCTTGGAACGGAATTGAGATTCAGACTACTTCAATTAGAACTGTTTATTTACAGGACTTATATGTTTATCACAATTCTAGGACAAATTTTTGGATTTTCTTCGCAAATCGTAATTCTTATTTCATACTTTCATCTTTTCACCGTGTTTTCTAGGGAAATAAATTATTTTTGTTAACATTTACAAAGCTTGTTGTCCTCGCTCTTTTCTTTATGTTACTTTAAACGAGCCGATACGTAACAATATAAATGTCATAAACCTAAATTACTTAAATAAAACTATACAAAAATTAAATAACTGATACAAATATCAGTAACAGTATGTATGCAACTATGTAAATATGTACGTACGTACGTACGGATGTATGTATGTATGTATGTATGTATGTATGTATGTATGTGACCGCTCCGGTGGTTTAAGTGGTTAGAGCATCCGTCTCAAATGTCGGAGGTCGCGGCTTCGAATCCCGGCTGAGTCATACTAAAGACTTATAAAATGGTAATCTTGGAATGGCAAATTAGACAACAATGTACCAATTGTGGCATGGGTAATTATATAACAATATCCCAGTCTTGACATTTTTAATTAGGTAACAATATTCCAATCTTGGCATGGTTAATTGGAAAACAAATTCCAATCTTGGAATGGTTAATTAGAAAACAATATTCCAATCTTGGCATGGTTAATTGGAAAACAAATTCCAATCTTGGAATGGTTAATTAGAAAACAATATTCCAACCTTGGCATGGTTAAATATATAACAGTTTTTCAATCTAAATGTTGAAGCAAATGCTTATTATAGTATTTTGAGTTTACCAGAACTGAAAGAAACAGCTTATTCGATAAGTATAATGGGCTACATTTAACTGATTTCTCGGAGATTTTTTTTTAAAATTGTCAAATAACTACCATCTTTGCAATGTATGTGCAACTGTAACGCATAAACAACAAGAAAAGCAAGACGTGTTTCAAATTTAGTTACGTCATTCAAATTCAATCATTCGCTGACCTTTGTAGATTAACAAGGGCATGTCTATCTAGCACAGTGTTGCTATAATATAAATCTAGTACAGGGTTACTATTATGTCTATCTAGCAAAGGATTATAATATATATATATATATATATATATATATATATATATATAACTTTCTTATATATATATATATATATATATATATATATATATATATATATATATATATATATACACAGTAGAGGGTTACTATTATGTCTAACAAAGGGTTACTTTAAGTCTAGTAAAGGGTTCTATG
The DNA here is from genome assembly GCA_016617855.1 of Megalonaias nervosa. Classification (NCBI taxonomy): domain Eukaryota; kingdom Metazoa; phylum Mollusca; class Bivalvia; order Unionida; family Unionidae; genus Megalonaias; species Megalonaias nervosa. The sequence continues at coordinate 21,036 of JAECUM010006187.1, forward strand.
ATGTTTATCTAGTAGAGGGTTACTATTATAACTAACACAGAGTTTTTTATGATATGAGTCTAGTACAGGGCACTATTATGTCTACCTAGCACAGGGTCCTATTATGGTTACCTAGCAGAGGGTACTATTATATCTACCTAGTGCAGGGTACTATTACGTCTACCGAGCACATGGTACTATTTTGTCTACCTAGCACAGGGTACTATTATGTCTACCTAGCACGTGGTACTATTACGTCTACCTAGGTCAGGGTAATATTATACCTATCTAGCACAGGGTACTATTATGTCTACGTAGTACAGGGTGCTACTATATCTACCTAACACAGGGTTCTATTATGTCTACCTAGTACAGGGTACTATTATGTCTACCTAGTACAGGGTACTACTATGTCAACCTAGTACAGGGCACTATTATGTCTACCTAGCACAGGGTACTATTATGTCAACCTAGTACAGGGTACTATTATGTCTAACTAGCACAGGTATTATTATGTCTACGTATCACAGGGTGCTACTATATCTACCTAACACAGGATATTATTATGTCTACCCAGCACATGGTACTATTACGTCTTCCTAGCTCAGGGTACTATTATGTCTACCTATCACAGGGTACTACTATGTCTATGTAGCACAGGGTGCTACTATATCTACCTAACACAGGGTACTATTATGTCTTCCTAGCACAAGGTACTATTATGTCAACCTAGTACAGGGTACTATTATGTCTACCTAGCACAGGGTACTATTATATTTACCTAGCCTAGTGGTTAGAGCGTCCGCCTCGGATGCGGGAGGTCGCGGGTTCGATCCCCGGCCGAGTCATTCCAAAGACTTTAAAAAATTGTACTAACAGCTACCTCGCTTGGAGTTCAGCATTAAGAGGTTAGTGTTAGGACTTGTCGGCCTGGTGTCAGGATAATGTGACTGGGTGGGACATCATGCCACATGCCTGGGGCATGCTGCCCCAGTGCTAGACATCACTATAAACTGTCACACTGCAGACATCGTAGCGATATGACTGAAATATTGTTAAAGCTACGTTAAAAATCTAAATCACACACACACACACACACACACACACACACACACACACACACACACACGCACAAATATATATTTACCTAGCACAGGGTAATATTATGTCTACGCAGCACAGTAGTACTACTATATCTACCTAATACAGGGCACTATTAGGTATACCTAGCACAGGGTACTATTATGTCAACCTAGTACAGGGCACTATTATCTCTAACTAGCACAGAGTACTATTATGTCTACATATCACAGGGTGCTAATATATCAACCTAACACAGGGTACTATTATGTCTAGCTAGTACAGGGTACTATTATGTCTACGTATCACAGGGTGCTACTATATTACCTAACACAGGGTACTATTATGTCTTCCTAGCACAGGGTACTATTATATCTGCCTAGCACAGGGTACTATTGTCTACGTAGCACATGGTACTACGATATCTACCTAGCACAGGGTACTATAATGTCAACCTAGTACAGGGTACTATTATGTCTACCTAGCACAGGGTACTATTATGTCTACCTAATACAGGATACTATAATGTCTACCTACCACAGGGTACTATTTTTCTACCTAGCACAGGGTATTATTATGTCTACCTAACACAGGGTTATTATAGTAAGAAAATGGAAAAGGCTTTAATGTCTTTGTGAATAATCAGGTATAATAGAATATCAAATATCAGGGGACCAACAATGTACGTACAAGTGCTAATGCAACAATTTCCCAGCATTTCTAAGCTAATGATGCTCTTCTTCAGGGGAAGAAACAACTTGCTCAACTAGTATACAAGTCTGAAGAATTACTAATGGGAAAAAGGAAAGATGAAACTGTTAAAAAATATTAAAATGAAACAAATACTATAATAATTTATATTTATCACTCGATCTTCTCGAGTTAAGTGAAATTCAACACATTTAATAAAGAATGAAAATGTACAGTAACCCAGCTAATCACTGGAACATGAAAGTGCATTTTTACGCCCTCTTTTTATTTACGTTTGGGTACATGTTTGTACATTTTAGTACCGAATTCACAACCATCGTTCACAGGATATTGCACATATTGTAATTAATTTCTCTCATTATCTTCGGAAAGAAATTGAATTGTTTCTAATATTGTTACTAACTGCCGGAATTTAAAAGTCGTTACAGTTTATCTATATCATGAACCAAGCAAACAAAAAGTGATTAGAGTATCATGAACCAAAAACAAAGTCATCACAATATCATGAATCAGACACACACAAAGTCATCAGAGTATCATGAACCAAAACCACAGAAAGTCATCATATCATCATGAACCAAACAAACACAGTCATCAGAGTACCATGAACCAAAAACAGTCATCACAATATCATGAACCAAACACAGAAAGTCATGCCAATATCATGAATCAGACACACACAAAGTCATCAGAGTATCATCAGCCACAAACACAGAAAGTCAACGTAATATCATGAACGAAACATAGTCATCACAATATCATGAAACAAACACACACAGTCATCACAATATCATAAACCAAATACACAGAAAGTCACCACAACATCATGAATCAGACACACACAAAGTCATCACAATGTCATGACCCATACACATACAGTCATCACAATATCATGAATCAGATACAAAGTCATCACAATATCATGAATCAGACACACACAAAGTCATCACAAGATCATGAACCAAATACACAGAAAGTCACCAAAATATCATGAATCAGACACACACAAAGTCATCACAGTATCATGAATCAGACGTACACAAGGTTATCATAATATCATGAACCAAACACAGTCATTCCAATATCATGAATCAGATAAACACAAAGTCATCACAATATCATGAACCAAACACACATAGTTATCACAATATCATGAATTAGACACACACAAAGTCATCACAATATCATGAACCAAACACAATCATCACATTATCATGAATCAAACACACAAAGTCATCGCAATATCATGAATCAGATACATTCAAAGTCATGATAATATCATGAACCAAACACACACAAAGTCATTAGATGTGCGTTATAAATTCAGAATATTTTTAAGGTTGTCGTAAGCATAGGACCCTGTCGGACAAATGCCTTTGTTTTGCTTTTATGGGTCCCATGCTAACATCGGTATCTTTTACTTCTATTCCATATAGCATTCTTCTTTTCGTTTATTACGGTGCAAGATTTAATATGCCCAATGAGACAAATATTCTTTATTACGGTGCAAGATTTAATATGCCCAATGAGACAAATATTCTTTATTACGGTGCAATATTTAATATGCCCAATGAGACAAATATTCTTTATTACGGTGCAAGATTTAATATGCCCAATGAGACAAATATTCTTTATTACGGTGCAATATTTAATATGCCCAATGAGACAAATATTCTTTATTACGGTTCAAAATTTAATATGCCCAATGAGACAAATATTCTTTATTACGGTGCAATATTTAATATGCCCAAAGAGACAAAATTCATTTATTACGGTGCTAGATTTAATATGCCCAATGAGACAACTCATTTATTATGGTGCAAGATTTAATATGCCATACTGAAACAAAATCCATTTATTTCGGAGGAAGATTTGATATGTCCACTGACGCAAAAATCATTTGTTACGGTATAAGATTTAATATGCCCAATGAGACAAAATATCTATATTACGGTTCAAAATTTAATATGCCCAATGAGACAAAACATCTATATTACGGTTCAAAATTTAATATACCCAATGAGACAAAATTCGTTTATTACTCATCGATCAATCGATGCATGCATCTGATTTTCTTTATTTATTTTCTGTTTTGGTCTCTTTTGGCACCATCTTTCAAACTTCCGAATCCATAATATTAGACTAAGTACTCCTGTTCAATTTTCATCTATATGGGCGAAAAAATAAGGAAGTAAATTTAGTTTTCCATATTACATAACGGATCTATGTGTACTTTTGCTAGCCAGGAGATGTGGTTAGCAGACGAAGCTGTTAAAATACCAGTCAAGTTTTTATAGATCTTTATTTGCATTCAGCCCAGAGGCCATCGGCAGGTATATGATATACGTATAAGTTTGTTGGGGTTTTTTTACAGAACTTTATTGATTTCGACACGTTTGATATATACAATAAAATGGAATTTGTTACACGTACAAGCATTCAACCAATGCAAGAGATACATACATATACGTATAGTGTGTGTGTGTGTGTGTGTGTGTGTGTGTGTGTGTGTGTGTGTGTGTGTGTGTGTGTGTGTGTGTGTGTGTTAGATTTTTAACGTAGCATTAACAATCTTAATCATATCGCTACGAGGTCTGCAGTGTGGCAGTTTATAGTGATGTCTAGCACTGGGGCATCATGCCGCAGTCATGTGGCATCATGTCCCAACCAGTCACATTTTCCGGAGACAAGACTGTCAGTGCTAACACTAACGTCTTAATGTAGAGCGCCAAGCGAGGCAGTTGCTAATACCATTATCATAAGTCTTTGCTATAATTCGGCAGGGGTTCAAACCCGGACCTCCCTCATTCGATACTGTCGCTCAGTTACTTCGGACACCGGAGCGGTTTGGTCTGCATATACGTATGCAGGTCCACATACGTATAACAAACATGACAAAGCACTGTGCAGGTGACCGGAGAAACTGGCAAAGCGCATTCGAAAATTATAGATAATTTGTTTTCCGCTTTTTATATGATCTGTTAGAATTATATTCTTATTGACTTCAGTTCCAATAACGCAGATGTATATAAATATACATTTTGTTTGCAATTTTGTGTTTGTTATTTGTTTGTGTCGTCGGCCGTGAAAAGAGATCAATAGAACTTGTTTAGCTTTGGTACTTAGACATATTGCACAGTGCTTTTTCATGATTTCTTCCTGTATAGTTTTTCGTTTACAAAACGATTTACCAAAGATCCAGTGGAATTGGAAAGATTATTATTTGCGATATAATATGTATCTGAGCAGTATAAATAAAACAGTATACAAGCAATATTATATATCGTAATGCTATATTAAACTTGCTTCGCATCGAGATTTGCATGTTAGTGATAAGTGAATAAAAATCCCAATGACAACTAATGCCCTACAAATATTCACTACCAATTCAATTTCAAGGACTTTTTTTTATCCATATCAATTTCTCCCTAATTTTGGGATATCTTTTTTTTATTAAACTGGTATCAGCTAGGAGATTACCCACAAATTTGCTTAACTGTTCCATGTAGCTAAGAACTTATTAGTCTCTAGGGCGAAATACTGTACTTATACTGCCAAGTCTTATTAGGATACTTGCTAATTAATCAAATATTAATTGTTTGAAAGAGGTGTTAGCTTATTGCCCTCATTTGCAGACCCCTTTCTTCTGAAACTACTTGTTTGCTTTTTATAGGATTATAAACGTGGCTATATAGTAAATTAATATAACAAAACAGGTGACGTGTTAGGGAAACCACCTCAGTAATTAGCTATGTTGATCATCAACAGATATTCATCTTACATTGCTGTTTAATTCTAATTAGAACCACAGCTCAGACCTCACTCAATACTGAAATAATTATTCGAGAAGGTCAGGTTTCAACAATCAGAATACATTAGCATATGACCATGTCGTGATGTAATAGCTTTTAAATGATAGGGATGATTTGACATCAGCAATGCAACATGGCTAGGTCTTTTTAATGGTGTCTGCTACACAAGATCGTTGTCAATATTGAAACGTCTGAGATGGGAATCCGCATACCATACATTTTATGTCAAACAAATCTACCAGTTCGTCATGGTGCAAATGAAGTGTCATATGGATGGAACACTCGATCGTTTGACTTACTTAATCTTGTAAACGTAAAACGACCACAATATTGATTAAAGCGTCTAGCGACCGTTATGAATGTAAATTATTCTGGCTGTTTGCTTTTTAGGATAGAGTGTCATTAAAGTGCAATAGCCATTTGTATGGTTTCTGCATGGAATGACGGCGAAGGTTAGCTCAAGTAGTTTGCTGTTGCAACAGTTGTATACATCAAATAATAGCCAGACCCTGTTACTGTGTGAATAACAGAACGCACATTAATTACTGTCAGTAATGAAGTAGTCTTGTACAGGGATGATATATTCTATCTACGTCGTTTGGAGAATGCACTTGTATATAAAGCTAGATGCGACTATTCAGGTGACATGTTAAGGATTTCTAAACATCCCAATGGTATCAACATGCCTTTCGATCACATCCATTTTATCGGAAACAAATTTCAACCTAGAATCAACTCTGGTAACTGGAAATGAACCATATCTGCAAAGATCTGGGGTCATGGTTTAGGAGAATTATAAATCACTACATCTTCGATATAGGTAAGTAACTTTAGATATTTATTTCAGAGCAGGCTACTTATGTACTAAAATTTTTTTTAATGAAATAATAGGGATTGATTTACCAAAGAAACAGTCTTATACTCGTCGGTTCATAATCGAAACATGCATTTGCATGCACTCACTGCAGTGCAAATGGGGAATATCGCCAAAATAGATTACATGCTTTAGAATCCATCCCTTTCGGCACATTAAGTTATGTATACGGCACAATTACAAGACAGTTTCCCTACGTATCGAGCTAATCAGTTTGCCTACGTATCAAGCTAATCAATTTCCCTACGTATCGAGCTAATCAGTTTCCCTACGTTTCGAGCTAACCAGGCTCTTCGTCAGGAAAAGAAACAAAATGCATCCACAAACACTAAATTTTAAATCCAAGATAAAAAGTGAATTAATGCATGTTTGAAGGAAAGGAAATCAACAAACATTAGTTAAATAATGGAAAAATGAAATAATAAATAATGAAAAACGGTCTTAAGATCTGTAAACTACGTGTCTATTTTGTGTTGCTATCAGTTTTGCAAAATATAAAAAAAAAAAACAGAACAAAGATAGGGTGTTTGTTGTACAGAGAACCACATATAGTTCAAATCCAATGGCAAATGAGAATCCTTGCAATACACTTGATCCATATCAAAGTCATGTTTATCAGAAAATTATCATTGCGGCTCACTGTAAGAGATCAGCATTAAATGAAAATACGGCATGTAGTACATGTGACCACAACAAGTATAAAGAACTTCTCTCCAGTACAACGTAGCGTCAGTGTCCCAGTAGAATAGGCCCTAGTCTATAATACTTTAAACGTAGCGTCAGTGTCCCAGTAGAATAGGCCCTAGTCTATAATACATTAAACGTAGCGTCAGTGTCCCAGTAGAATAGGCCCTAGTCTATAATACATTAAACGTAGCGTCAGTGTCCCAGTAGAATAGGCCCTAGTCTATAATACATTAAACGTAGCGTCAGTGTCCCAGTAGAATAGGCCCTAGTCTATAATACATTAAACGTAGCGTCAGTGTCCCAGTAGAATAGGCCCTAGTCTATAATACATTAAACGTAGCGTCAGTGTCCCAGTAGAATAGGCCCTAGTCTATAATACATTAAACGTAGCGTCAGTGTCCCAGTAGAATAGGCCCTAGTCTATAATACATTAAACGTAGCGTCAGTGTCCCAGTAGAATAGTCTATAATACATTAACTCGGACTGGTAGGTTTTGGCTTGATCTCAGAAAAGCGGTGTAACTTTCATTAAAGTCATTTTGAAAAGTTTAGTTCCAAGATCAGCAGCAACGAGAACAAAACAACTAGGTTCTCACAGCCCTGCTGCCTCAGAAAATTCTTGATACATCATCCACTGTTAATTTGGTAGGGACTCCTGTCTGCATAATGTTACAGTATGTGGAAATTTCCTTTTGTTGGAAGTGTTTCATTGCTCTGCAGATATTTCAATTTGAAATAGTTGTACCGACGATTCGAATAACCATAGAGGTGTCAGAAGTGCTCGTTTTGTTTTATTCTTTTGTTTGAGCCTTCTGGGGCTAATACTACAATTTCTAAAAAAAAAAAAAATATTGTTTGAAACAATCATCACTTACGCATATGTTGATCCTCAATACATTTGAGAGAGCAGATGCCATTTATGTCAAGAGTCATTAAAGTTTGTTAAATGTGTCAAGTATTCCTTGTGTGGAAAAATAAAATTACTACTTCCTTTCTACACTGGGTATTCTCAGCAGTAGATAAAAAAAGAAAGTACTTCTCCTTTATACAGTGGGCATTCTCAACAGTAGATTATTGATAGTTCCCGAATGACGTCATTATCCGCCATATTTGTGGTCAGCTGTCAGATTTACTGTTGACTTCATATGGTATTTGGAAGTTAAAATAAATTCATTGAATCTCATGATACTTTTACGAAACTTCCATACATAAATAGAACGCAAATCAAGCGTTCTGTTAGTATCTATATTTGTGATTTAAAAGTTGACTTTGCTTCGGTGTGTCTTGTTAAAAATGGTAAATTTTGGTGATCGCATACAGAAGAAACTGCCAGGTTGCCCGTCGTCCATTTAAAATGGGCAGAATATCGTCTGCTAGTGGAGGCATCTGTTAGAAATTACTTCTCCCTTTCTACATTGGATATATTCAACAGTAGATTACGAGAAAGGAAGAAACATAAGAATATCAATGAGTAATCAAAAACATGCATAAGCAAAATGTTTTCCTGTAAGAATAATCTGCGGTCTGTATTGAAGTTAAACGTACCGAGTCATATACCTAATCAAACGTACCCTGTCATATATCTAATCAACCATTAAAAAATTGATCAGTGTCAAACACACGAGGTAAAGACTAAAAGTTTGGCAGCTAATTGCGTGGTACTGATACGTAGCAATTATGTGTGCACTTCCTGTTTGGGGAAAGCGAACCATATATTTTTAACTACTCTGCTTCCGAGAACGTGATAACATCTGGACATGATAGGCACGTGTTTCTACCGCAAACATAACAGGAAGTAATCACAATAATTCCCTAACTAATCCTTTGTGCCCAAGTTATATTCAGTTGTCTTGCTATTTTGTTGATACTGAGGTTTTGTACTTAAATGAAAATTATCCTTTGTTCAGGCATACAGTTTTATGGGCCGAATCTTCACTGGTTCAGTAGTTTGAAAAGAGTGTTAATTGATCCGATATTTCATTGGTCCGATAGTTCATTGGTCCGATAGTTCATTGATCCGATATTTCAATAGTCCGATAGTTCATTGGTCTGATATTGCATTGGTGCCATAGATTTCCTCAAATACATCTTGAGGAGATATTTATAAGGGAGATTTCCTGCTTCAACGTTTAACGGTTTCATCTAAGAATGGTGAGAATAGACCAATCAACTACACTGAAGATTTTCATAACTTGAACGAACCTGTCGGACAAACACATCTCAATATATGGCATTTCATCAAAAGATTAGTGAGCGAGCTTCAGCAGGTAGTCTTCGTGGAATCCGCACTCGAAGAAAAATGAAAACGTGGATACGTTTAGAAGAATCGTTGAGCCGTGGAATATCCCCTCCACCAAGAAGGGAGGCGGATGCGTTTAGAGGAATTGATGAGACGACTCAAGCAGCAGTACACCAGAGGGGACCGGGTTATTATGCGCTAGTGGGCTAGTATGATGCATACCGTAAACAGAGTTTTGTTTAATGGAGAGATTTTTATGATAGTGTTTCTAAACTTGTCGAACAACTTCAATTTTAGATGTGGTGTGTTTTGTTTGGCATGCAGTGAAAACCTGAACTGAATGTTGCAATCAAGAATCTATATGTATGGCAGTATATATCCTATATCCAGCAATCTACATAAAATTAAATATATATATATATATATATATATACTCTTTCTATACTCTCTATATATATATATATATATATATATATATATATATATATATATATATATATATATATATATATATATATATATCATGCCATTTTTTTTAATTTGACTCGTTCAACCTAATCCTAAGTTTTGTTTTTTCGACCTGTTTTGTTTTATATACACATCCACCCTATCTTTATATATTTGTTCCATTAGACTCAGATACTTCGCACACACACACACACTATATATATATATATATATATATATATATATATATATATATATATATATATATATATATATATATATATATATATATAGATAGAGAGAGAGAGAGAGAGAGAGAGAGAGAGAGAGAGAGAGAGAGAGATGTAATGGATACGTGGTTTGGATAGCCAATAAATAGTTTTCCAGAACATTTTTGCCAAGTTCTCAAACAATAGATCAATCGTAACATTAAGTAAGAATAAATTTGTGCCAAGTTTGAGATACAAGTTAGCTATTTTATTTGGTATATCTATTTTGTACAAATGGCTGTATCATGCAGATGGATGTACCATACAAATGGCTGTACGTTACAAATGGGTCTGGCCACCAAGCATAAACGGGAAAATGAAAAGAATATAAAGGTCTTCTGTTTGCGGAAATGTAGGTATATGTAAGTTTATCTGACAAAAATAAACTTAATATATCCGTGGAGGTGCAAACATCCACCTGTTATGTAAAAAACTGAAAAATGCTAAATTATTTTGTTACAAGCCGAACATTGTTAAAGTCCCGTGATACTTGTTTGAAAGATTTGCCCGTCATCAATTAAGTGAAAACTGAACCCTCTTCTACGACAAGATATCCTATTCCAATCTGGGAAACTATATTTGATTATCTATTTTATGTGGCATATACTATAAAACTCATTAGCCCCACCCCGCGGAAACTCTTTTAAGTTTTGCCTGAAATTGGGGGCAGGCAACGCATTTTTGAATTTTTCTGAATGAATCCAACCAAATCTTTTTCTAAGAGACTTTAAAGTAACCGGATGTTTTGGTATAGAAAAGACGTTTTCAGTTAGCTATTTCAACTGCACATGGGTAGAAGGGTGAATATTGGATATTTTTTGGCGTATTGGACCAACGATTTTCGTGTCCTACCCCATTTACTCCATACCTGAAACCTATCCTACTTTTTGCAAAGGTTCATCTGCCCGTGTGTAGTTCAGACCAGTCGGATAAAGCTTGCTCCCAAGTGGCCCCAAAAAATTAGATGTTAAATTCCCGTATTGCCACCAAGTACATCCACCCTTTTTTTCCTTATATAAACTCGTATTGCCCTACGGTGACCCCCTACTACTACTCAAGCAGAAAGTCTATATTATTTGGTATCATTATAGAACAACACCTTTTCCTTTTTCATTGATATCAATACGTAGGGCACTGCTTCCTGATTCCTAAACTTGGCGAGCTGTGTTAATGAGTCTAAATTAATATTCTTAACCAAACTATTGTCAGGCTACTTGAGATCTTCGTCTCAATCTCACGGGGCCACGTGAGTCTCTAAGTAAAAGAGACTAGATGTCAAGATTTCATGGCTCTTGTGTTACGGTACCTGTAGCGTCTATTTGTAATGTCTTTTACAAGCACCTTTGCATACTTTTTCCGTACCGTTCTATCTTTGGTCTTTACAATCCCATATCGTACCATTCCCCACACAATCGTTTCCAACCGCCTATCAATCCTCTCCTGATCGCCGTACCATTTTGCAAGGTTTCAATATAGTTTTCCACCGCATCACCACCAGCAGTCATTGTATTTTCTGCTTTAATTAAATTTCAAGAAAGTTAAGAGATTCCCCGTAAAATCAGTTAAAACCAGTATATGTTCAATACATTGAACTCACCTGTGCAAATATTTTCTCTGTTATCATATTATTCAAAAAAATGGTACCAGTCTTAACAGTCTTCCTTGGCGTACCATTGTGTCTCCATACCGCTTTTAACAATTTTGGTACCATATTAAATCATTTGTGTACCGTACCATCATCGTAACTTTTCCAAAGTTGCATAAAACGATGAAAGCGTATACATGGAAATCTCCCTTTTAACTCTAAAAAGAATCTTCCATTGAAGGTATAAACTAGCATCCAGCGAAATACAGCAGGTGCTCCTTATTAAGGTAATAAAAATCCAGAGGAAATTATGGACCGTAACTATGAAAGAACATAGTACATGTGCACTTTGACACTAATTGGTACAATTTATGTATAAAACACATACATGCATACTCGTTCTTTCAAATTATGTATCCTTCTCAAATTATGTTCGTAAATGTTGGCAAGGAGACAAAGTTAGACTTAAATGGTAAAAAATAAACCTTGTTATAGTTATTATTCTCTTGCATCGTAAGTCAAGTGCATCAATAGTAATGCGTCTGAGAAACCCCTTTAGAGCTGGACGTTTGGAAATATTTTTTGCTACAAATGTTATTGAAAATACGTTATTAGACGTTTAATATTTTTAATGCGTGTTTATCAGGCGTGTTTGTTTGACTTGCGTGTCTCTCTGGCGTGTTTGTCTTATTGCCGTAATTTTTGATGAGAAAATATTAATGAGATAATCATATGATGATGTTTATCTACTGTCAAACAAGTCTGATCAATTGTTTCGTTTTGTTCCAGAGAAAATTAGTAATCAATGGAGAATAAGTTATTAACCTTTCCTTTTCGGGAAACTTCATCGAGCTATGATAGAAATACTGGTGAAAAGGAGGAGACGATAAAACCCAAAGCAACTTTATTTTCAGTAATAATAAGGTACTATGTTTTTAGAAATTTCAAATGCCATGGAAAGATTACCCACAAATTTCACAACTTCTTGGCGTAGTTGTTTAAAGAAGATACAACGAACTGACAGCAGCTTTTCAGACGAACAAATTTTGTGCATTAGCTATTATAGGTATTAGGAAGAAAGACGAGCAACTCCGAATGGCTCAATACTCAGCCCACAAAACTCTTCTTTACGATGATAAAAGGTCTATTGTTTCCGTAGTTATGTGAATCATCTTGCTTTTTTTTTGTATCAGCCTGCCATCTATTGTCAAAACAATAAAATAAGTCGTGAATTTTTAAAGTTCTTAGTAGGCTAAACCCGTAATACAGTTTCCAAGTAGGTACTAACGCGAAACTTTCAACACATTTTAAAATCAGCACCCCTGGGGTTCAAGTAGAACTTTATATTTGTAAAGATAAAACATAAAACATAAAGAGTTAACTTCAGTCAAAAATGTATGTTACTAGGACCTACTTCTTCATTTTGTCCTATTTTTACACTTTTGTGATCTTCAAAACAACTTTCAGCACACATCTCAGAACATGTTTAATTTTTATAACATATAAAGTATACTGCAGGTATCTATCATACGTGCGAATTAGAAGCGTGATAGCCATTACGCTGATACCTGACAATAGAAAAAAAATGCCACAAAAAACAACTAGCTATCAAAACCGTTACAGATTGCATCATAAACTATCAAACAACTTCGTTTTTAACTAATTTACTTTAATGAAAAATCGAAGCGGCAATGGGAATAATGTTAATTTTTTATTTTGATCAGGATAAAACAACATGCAATGTTTATATAAATACCATTCTACATGCTCATTATTTACGTAGTCCTAGACAGAAACCACGGCACCGTAGGTCCCATTTCCCTTCCAACCGTTTAACCGGTAGATGAACCTCCAGAAAATAGTATTAGTTCATAGACAAGAGGTCATTCAAGTGGCCGCTGAGTAAGATGTATGTCAGATTAATGTCAGAAAAGATTTATCTAGAACCCCTAGAAACTCAAAACCCTACAGAGTAAGGAACAATTGGGATTTTTGATAGTCTTTCGGTTTACTTAAGTTTTCTCAGATGCGAATAAATAAATGTCTTTCTCTAAGCGCTTATCTGACGAAAGAGCAATGAGACACCATTACTGTCTAGGTGTGGAAGGATACAGAAAAGTAAAAAGACTATAATTTTGCTTTTCACTAAATTATTTAAATGAAAATTACTTGAATAACATGCATTGTTTCAGAACCTGTCAGTTGTTCCACATACAAATACAGTAGTATGCTAATGGGAGTTTAAGACTTCAATTACCGATTTGGCTTGATACCTTCTATACCCAATGACTTTACCATTTTAAAAGAAGTGAGTTTAGTGCGAATGTATTCTCAAGGGGTGACAAATGGGATTTAAGCGCTCGCTGCCATCTTGTTTTGATACAAATGATACCGGCTTCGGTTTGTGTTACCCATGATAGCCTCAGGTAAGGGATTGATCTCGAGTCTCGTGTAGTTGCAAATATTCCGTAGCTAATAAGTTATGGTGCTAGTATTGGGCAAACATCTAAAAAGAATTGCGCTGGTTTTTACTGGCCTGGTTCTTTGTAGAGGCTAAACTTAATAATTGCTGATGTGAAAATGAATCGAATTATTGTTTGTGTACATGCTAATTGATAATTTTGATATACGAATTGCCATACAGAGCAGTGACTTCGAGTGCATGTGTGTGTGAATACGATCTCCGCAAGTATTGTAGAAAGTATTATTGCATTCAAAGAACCATTACGCTCTGCACTAGAAAACCATTACTCATTGCACCAGAAAACCATTATACTTTGCACCATAAAACACATTACACTTTGCACTAGAAACAATTGTTGCATTCAATGGCAGGAGCAATGACAAATCTAAAATTGATTCATTTTCACATTAGCACGAGGGGTAGGAGTTCATTACATGTTCGCTTGCCAGCGCGTTTAAGCCTGAATGCAAATTCGTTTAACCCACGCGTTAAGTGTGTGTGTGTGTGTGTGTGTGTGTGTGTGTGTGTGTGTGTGTGTGTGTGTATTTTGCTTAATCGGTTAACGTGTCCTATGCTTAATTTATAGACATTCCAAGTTCAAAATAGCACTCACTGAAAATGATTTTTCATTGTGATTGAGGGATAGTAAAACTCCGTTTGAGTTGCACCGAAAATGAAAATCAAATCCGATGATAGACCGCTGGCCACGGTTATCTACTAATCACCCATAATCTTTCGAGAGGCAGTGTTATCGGTGATGATCGGAAACATCTATGGACTGTATGAAATTAGTGTGCTATCATTTAAGATAGCAATTGTGCATATATATCTCAAAGAAATCCTATCTACAAAACCAATGCGTGCGGCGACAATATTTTTTATGTCAGAATATTAAATTAATGATATTAAATTAAAAGCGAATATTATGTAAAGCATAAAGTACGACTGATTGCCCCGTACCATGTTATGAAAGAATTCATGAGTGTAGCTGATGAAGAAATTAAATTACCTACATAGTGGTTTATTTCAATCATCACAAAAAAGATCAAATTGCTGATTAGCTGGAATGCATCATATTGTTTCATCAATCAATAATCAAGTCGCCCATGTGTATCATCGGCTGCTAAAATACATAATCCAAGACCACAATATTGACACGGGCTTGCCAATATCCCAGTATGACATCTCTATATTGTAACAGATTTATTACTTGTCTCACAAAACATCTGGACCTGGCTAAGCAGTTCGTGGTAGTCATGTATTTGAAATGACATTTACTTCAAAGCTCGTGTACGAAAAACCATTGATGATACTGTGTACAGATGTATTGCTATTATCTTCTCTAATAGGTTTGTGTTTCTGCAGGGCTCACCTGATTGAACGAGAATCATTGGAGCGATTGTGGAAAACTCGTAAATGAACAGCACAATTAAAAATAATGTCATATCATGAAGTCATACTCGGAACCAAACACCCTCAGGCAAGGTCTTTGGCTGTGGACGCTTTTACGATTTTTATGGTCATACACTAAGTAAGAGCAAGAAACAAAAACCAAAAAGTTTTGTAGAATTAACAAATAATTTAATTATGAAAGTTATAAGACAAAAACTTAAGAGGAACTTACAATACTTGTCGACGTGTTGTCACTTAGAAGCCACACCTAACATACATGATATTCCTCATGATATTTACTGATATGCGGGTGAAGTGAGAGTATTGATATGGATAAGGCCATGTCATCGATCAATGCTGATTCGACAGAGTTTGGCAACCGCGTTGTTGTTGGTGTCGATACAAACGAGTTTGTGACTTTTCAGGATTGAACTGGAAAACTGTCAACTTCAGCAAGGACCAAGGAATCGGTGACTCTGGCATGTCAGGCTATTCCCAAGAAATAAAACAATTGCCACAACCGAGTAAATGCCTTGTTGGTGAAAATAGAAAACATCCGACAACTCAGCGCGCAGTGTCAAAACCACAGCACTAGTTCCAAGAAAGAACCAGCATAGGAATAGAGATTTACAAGCAACAAAAATCGAGTGTATTTATTAAAACTGTAGCTTTCAGCTAGAGACGCTCACGGGTGATCTGGACATAACACGCGATTACACGTTATCAACAATTATATGAATATCGCCCCATTTGTTTTCCAATTCGGCAACCATTCGAAAAGAAGATCGGGTTTATTTTGTATATAACACGATGGTAGTTGCGTGCTCTATCCCGCGCTTGTCACTGCAAAGGAATGCATTAGTAGAACACTCGTTTGTGTAGAATGGGTAAAGTCATTAGATATAGAAGGCATTAACCTAGATCGGTAATAGAAATCACAAATCCACATTATCTTTCTATTAATGCAATCTTCGAAACATGAAACATTTGAGGAATGAGATACTTTAACAACTTTAGTATAAGACCATTATAATTATGACTGAGTCTTCATAATATCTAAATACTCAGTGTAATTATTAATATTCACATTTGTGGAACTTGGTTTGGGGAAGGCTTGTAGCGTTTTCTATTTTGATCATACATCTTTGTTTAACTAATGTAGCCAAATAACGCTCACCATTAGCAATTGTGAAGTTTTGTAATCTCTGTATCAGATATGAAACTTCAGAAGGCATGTCATGCACTTCCAGGTGGCACAGAACATACATTCTCATCATCATTTTCACCATCGGCCTGCTTTAAAATTCTTTTAATCAGGAAATGATAATTCAGTCTATGACGCTTAGATGGATGTTCTGACATCTTGACATGTGAGAGGAGACAAATGATAGTCATGGGCACTTAAATATATGTATGCAACAGTAGGCCCCTTTTGGAAATCATTTGAGTGAATCTGGCTTTTAGAATACTGATGTTGTAGGTACTCCGTAGGTAAAACTTCAAAGGTGAAACCTAACGCCTTAGTAATAAAGCCATGATATTCAACTTTAAAAAAGTCAACAGCACCTATTCACAATTTGATACTGTATTGTTTTAACCTCGCATGCCATACTGCAGCACTCGTTAACCCGTGTTTGTCAAGAAGTTAGCTGCTAAAATACATTTTCTAGTCTGAAATACGTTTCGGTGGGTTTTTTAAGCGTTACATTGCAATTTAGGATCTAATTGTTTGTGGGTATTCGGAGTTTGCGTGATATCGGTTTCCTAGGATAAAATGATGATATTGAAAGAATGAAAAATTTGGGACTCCTAATTAAATAGGTCTTGAAAAGAACCCTATATACTTAGGGTCGGAGTATTCCCAGTATTTATAATTGCCAAAACTAATAACATAATATACAGTATTAGCTTTCCAAGCTTAAAATATTTACATCTTTCACTCTAGTTTGTGTTTGAGCCATGGGCCTGGTTGGATGTATTGCCAGACAGAGTCTAAGAATGTCACGAATAGAGAAAATGTACCTCATCCAAGTGTTTCTCACACATGCGACAGAGGAATCTAGCTGTTTGCTAACCTTACCTTTCTTGTCTCAGTCCAGTCATCTCATACCAGTCGTCTCAATCAAGGTGTCCACGCGCTAGGGGCTACTTTTAAAAAATAAACCTTTGTTGTCTTCTGCTATGCCTGACGTAGTTGTTTTAAAATCAAACAACAACAACAACAACAACAACAAACAAATATATAACAAAACAACATAGTAACTTAAGGACTCTCCATTTCTGAGAAAACACTATACAAAACATTTCGAGAGAGACAGACACATACACGCACACGATGTTGAGCTTTTTGGTATTGTTACGACCCTGTAGTTAAATTACATATGTGTTAAAATTTAAATTCTTCTAATTTTTTGTTTCATTTTTATTTCATTTTTACATCATTAAATGTAGTTATTATTATTATGATGATTATGTTTGCATGGGCCTAATAGTTTGTTAGAAACATTGTATTTATTTAAAACGTAAATGTGACTCGTGTAAGCACGATTTTTGTATGATAGTTTGTCGTTGCAAGTAAACAGTCGGGAAAAGCTGTGTAAATGATTGGCTGTGACTACGTCATTACTAATTATACTTGTTTACGCTTTTGTAATGCCCAGGTGTGATTTCGAAATCACACGTGTTTCTTCGTGCATGTGTACATGAAATGACGTATTAGCTTGTTTTAAATGCTCAGTTACCTGTAAGAAATTGTCAGTCATAGTCGTAGTCAGTCATAGTTGAGAGTCACATCATAACATCTAATACCTTAAGGAAAAGGTATTCCTGTGCTGGAAAGAGTTGTTCGTTCGTACGAGGAACAACATGTGTATTGTTAGTGGTGGTAGCTGTACTTCATCTACTTTCTAAATAATAATTAGTTTCCCTGGAGAACAACACTACTGGCTTTGGACAAAGACATTTGTTGAAATTATTTCTAAATTGGAGCAGAACAATACAAATTGTGATTCACAGTGAAAATTTTGGACATTTTGTGTTAGCCTTCGTCTGACGTCATCATCCGCCATCTTGGAACGGAACTGAGATTCAGACTATATCAAATTAGAACTGTTTATTCACAGGACTTGTGTGTTTTCACAAATTTAGAACAAATTTTTGGAATCTTCTTCGTAAATCGTAAGTCTTGTTTCATCTATTTACCTTTTCACCGTGTTTTCTAGGGAAATAAATTATTTTTGTTAAAATTTACAAAGCTTGTTGTCTTCACTCTTTCTTTGTGTTACTTTGAACGAGCCGATACGTAACAGTATTATGACAGTTCGTTACACACAGCATAGTCAGTTTTATCTTATCTGCAGGCCTGACTCAGTACATTTTCAGGTCAGCGTCATTAAATGTAGCTAAAGCTACCTAACTAGTTTTAAATACTTCGTGTGAAACAAATTATATACTGTTAGCTACATTTAATGACGCTGACCTGAAAATTGACTGTGCTACATATAGGATAAAATTCTCAATGTTCTGTGAAATGAACTATGACAGAAAATACTGATCTATGCACATAGACTATAGACCTATACACTTCATAGCCTCCCAACTCTCTTAACAAGTACAGAAAACTTAGTAACAGCCAGAAATGTGTTATGTCAAACATGCTTTATTCTATTTTTGTTAAGCATCTCCATTGCGCCCCAGCTGAAACAAAAATATACCTACAATATTTAATGACAAATAATGCACTTACCAGCCAGAAAGAATCATTTATCCGTCAACACATTAATCCATAAGCAAATTTCGCTGTGACACTTGCCATATTTCCAAGACAGAAAAATAAATTTTCAAAGAATCAGTGAACTTGAAAGTTTAGCACATGGTTATCAGCTGGGGTCCGTATTTGGAGGGTCTTTTATACACGGAGGTACTTTTACAATCAATATTAATTACAACACAAGTATGTCACAGTTTCACCTCCTCTAAAGAAAAGGAGAGTTATATATGATAGTGACACGGATCTCTAACTACCCGTGAATAACCCAAGCACGGACACTCATGCAACATGTATTTACACTACAACAGAGCTGTGGGCTGAGTACAGTTTCATTATGTGCAATGTAATTGTCTAAATTGGAACTAATGAAAACGAAACATTTTCTTGTAATAAATATTAACTATTTATTGTTAATTTCATATAACATCCATATTTTAAATGTGATAATACCTAAAAACTATGCAACGTTTAATGTTATTTTGTTTTGACTCACGCATAAAAACTGTACTTCGGATGACACATCACGCCACAGTCCTCATTAATATATTTGTATTAATGCACCGCATGTAAACATTGGCGCGTGAACTATATTGCACAAGGGAGGAGTTCTTTCGTACTTTCAAGGATAATATTGGGTGAGAAAAATAATCTATGTTGGGTTTTTGGACCGAGACAAGGAAATCCCAGTCGCGGGGTATATTATATGTCTCCCCACTTGGCAAGCCTCGTGGGGAGACATATAATGTAACCCCTTGACTGAGATTTCCTTGTCTCGGTCCAAACCCCAACATAGATTCTACATTTCTTTGTCATAGATACAGTGGCCATTGAATGAAATAATACTGCATGAATAACAACAGACTGCCTTACATACACGGGGCATTGAATGAGATAATACTCTTTATCTACATGAATGACAATAGACTTTGCCTTACGTGCATGGGGCCTTGAATGGGACAAAACTCGTTTTCTGCATGAATAAAAATAGACTTTGCCTTATGTACATGGGACATTGAATGAGATGACACTCGTTATCTGTATGAATGGCAGTATACATATGTTGGGGTTTCATTCTGGTTAATCGTTATATACATAAGCAGCAAGGTTGCTTTTCTTATCGCGAAGTTGACATTTGGTGATATTTTCAAATATACTACCATACCCGAAATATTAAGGTGTTTTAGTAGCATTTTGTAGAATGTGTTGTCCGTGTTATGCAAGTAGTTTAGATCATGTAGTTTAGAGGACGTATTCAACTTTGTTTTCCTATTAAGACAAAGGTGGATGAGAACGATGCACTAAGTCATAATATTGGCATTGGTGTATACCTCGATACTAATCGCATTACCATCCAAGCAGATCCAGTACATAAATGCGATGAGTATGATAGTTGGTTTTACAAAGATATGTTGGTAACCAAATACACCAGACTGTGCAGCATGACAATTTAAAAGATATCAAGAAAAAATATGTTAGGTCTACAGGAATCGTTCAGACAGATTTTAATTACATTATCTACTGCTGCTGAAGATCTAACATCAATACAGAGAAGAGCAAATGTTCTCCTAACCGCAGAGCTCACCAAAAGACGATTATTTATCTAAAATCTTACAATATTTACAACAAATGAAGAAAAATTAATCTGTCCGATGGACTCTCTGAGGGATGATATCATAGAAATAAAAGTGTCTTGAAGCATACTTTATTTTACAATTACAAAACATTTAATAATCTTTCAAAGTTGAATGAAAAAAATACTGCAATAGGGATAAACACAGAATATAGGACAAAATTGTTCATGTGAACCAAAGCACGGTCATCCTTATTATTGTTTTATTATGAAATCAAGTTACGGTTTGTCTATTTCAGATGTGAATTATGTCAAAACAATACAATATGCTACATTCATCGAACTTTACAATAAATTACTCGCTGAGGGTGAATAATTCGAAAGAGAAACAAAAGCATGTGTTGATTGATAACTAATAAGAAATATTGCTTTGGTACAATGAATTATTGTCAAAATAAAATATTAGAAGATTAAAGACACGAAAAAAGAGTTAAATTATTTGAAACAAAAATATATCAAAGCTACAGATGCATTTAAACATGAACGAAAGAAAAAATTAGTTTTGCAATAGGTGGTAGAACTGATACAGCTAAAACTCGGAATAAACATAACTGTGATGTCTTGGCCTTTATAGTAAGTAGTAAGTTATTGGATATTAATTACCTCTAAATGAAGACATAATGAGTACTGGCAAATTAAACGAAAACATATCCATGACGCTTGACTTCTTGGATGAAAGATTTAGAGAACAAGGCTTGGTAACTCAATATTTAAATAACTGGTATGATGTTTGTCTATGTGCGTCTATTAACAGTCTTGGTGGCATGTTAAATTTAAAAGATCAAGACAACAAAACACTAACAAATTTCTATCAAAGCTCCGATAATGAAGGAAAATACGAATATACTTTTATTTTATTTGTAATGGGTACTGGCGTGTATGTTGCATGCAACATTTGTTATGCTATAATGACTGATGATGTCGACCTACTGTAAATACATAACTCCTCATAAACACATATTCCAATAATGCAGATACTTTGATTCCAAAACATCAGCGTATCACACATACCCCAAACAGAATTAAACCAAAACAAACATGACAGAGAGCAATGCCGAACGGTATCTACTAAAGTGTCGATGTACCCGGTAGCTTCTTCATGTCGTTAGATATGAAGGCGAAAGAAGACGCTAATGATACTGTAGCAAAACAATTTATAAATGTAATTACAAAGACGTGACTATGTGTTAGGGAAGCGATGCAAGTTTCATGTTACATGATTACAGCATTTTCATGACATACTATTATTTATAATTACCTATTTGTATTGAAGCAAACAGGAACGTTCAAATAATGGGTCAGGTAATGTACAAAATGATGGGAGAGAAGCTATTTTAATGTAAGGAAACTGGCATGAATACTGCTTAATATCCAGATACTAACAGACGATTCTATTCCTCTGGATTTCAGATTTAACATTGCACTTCCAAAACAGTTGAAGTGAGAGAAGAATGAAACCAATGCTTTGAATCGTACATTTCCGTACAGTGCCATACGGTTACTCCTAAATAATTATGCAACAAGTTAATTGTAGGACAGAAATAGAATTGTTGTCTTCAACGATTATAACAATTTAGAGAAAATCATCGCGATAATTGCCAATGCAATGTACATCACTGTGGAGAAAATCATCGTGACAGTAGCATGTGCAGTTTTAACAAACATCACACGTAATTTTTAATGGAGGATTACAATGGGGTTATGATACTATGTGAAAAGAATGTAATAAGTCATCCTGGAAAGTTTTACAAATCGGCAATAGAAAATTCGGTAAATCTAAAACGTTAGAAATATTGTTTATTTGTGGGAGTATAAATTCATGCAACAATTTAGAGAACAATATGTTTGCAAGGTCCAACTAAAGCACACATATAGTAGAAACGAAGGTGTTAACTGTTTGTTCGACGATACTCAGTATGTTAGGCTTGATTTGAATAGCACGCACCATAACAAACTGTATGGCAGTGATCGTAGCTTATCCAACGTACAGCATGGTATCGACGTTCAAAATAATGTTGCCGAGAAAACGTGTGGTGAACACACACATAATCAACCCAATCAGCTTGTCAGTGTCGTTTGGGCATCCATCAATAACGTAGCTTTCCAAAGCACACGTGTAAAACTTAGCTTTTAGCTGCCATTAAAACATGATAATCTAATTGTTACGTATATGTAATTAAATTGTTTGTGTGTTAGTTTTAAAATTCTTTTTTATTTTATTTTTGTTTCATTACATTTTATTGTAATGATTATTTCCATGGGATTCGAAATTCTTTTTTCAGTAATTCGATATTTTCTTTTAGTAAATGCTGTTTATCTAAGACGTAAAACGTGTTACATGAGAATTATTTTTAGTTAATCTAGTTCGTCTTGGGTTGGGAAGTTCGTAAACAGGAAGTTAAAATGATTGGTCAGTATCAAGACCATACTTTGCTTGCATGATCACCATGTGTAAACAACGTTTTATTATTATTGGTTCTTAAGTGGGGCTACACGGGCGTACGTGATAAATGTCTTGTAGTAAGAGACCACATGACCCATCTCGCGAGACTGAAATGATGTTTTGGGGGTTTAAATAAGCATTCTTAATATTTTTCTGTCAGAGTCGTTTTAACATCTTGAAGGAACAAGGTGGGTTTTTTATTTGTTGCCAGATTGTTTTCATTTGTTTTTTGGATCTAATAATTTCTTCTCTAGGAAACTCAACAAATGGACATTTTTTTTGTAAAAAATTCTGAAAGATTTTCATGGAAATTTATTCTGGAATTATTCGGAAACAAAAACTGTGATTCAATTGAGAAATTGTTGCTATTTGTACAAGGACCACATCTGACGTCATCGCCTTCCATATTGGAATGTCGTCGAGATTCGAACTCGGATTCTATTAGAACTGTTTAGTGATAGGCCTTGTGTTTTTCATTCTTAGGATTAAATTTTGGATTATATTCACAAACCGTAAGTCCTATTTTCCAATTTTTACATTGTTTCCTAGGGAAATAAATTATTTTGTTAAACTATACAAAGCTTGTTGACTTTCACTCTTTTCTTTGTTACTGAGTACGAGCCCTTGTCACGTAACATAATCTGTGCGAAAATATGAAATTTGATTGAGACTGATCATTTCAACTGCATCACTATCAGCTGTCCAATGTTTCTGTGCAGCAAGTGTTAAGATAGAAAGTGGGTACTAAAAGGATAATCTTAATTGATCTCCACGATGTAATGTGTAAGTGTTTAGAGTTACTTGTTTATATCTGCAGTGGTACAACTACTTTGTTTCAGTAGCATAATAACTTTTAGTCGTAGACATTTTGAAATAACAGTATGGATGATCGTGAAAATGTATGAATCTGAGATCTAAGATTTTAAAGAAAATGCTCCTTTGTTTGGTTGTCTTCTATAGCAAAGACAACAAAGGTAATCGAGACTGTATTTAACGACAACGACTCAACACCTGATGAACTGGAATGGGAGATTGCATATACTTTAAGATAAGATAGGAATTCTTTATTTCAGACTATATAGTCTATACATTCAAATTAAAATATAGATATAAAATAAAAGTATTTTAAGCATTAAAGATCATAGATATCTTATATACAAGTATACGGACACATCTACAAAAATGGACTTTGCCCTGCATTGTTAAGAATGAAATTATGTAGCACATTTGAAGAGTAATTTGTTCCATCTACTTATAATACGAGAATTTAAATGAATGTCATAGTTCCACAGATATTTAAAGATACGGTTCTTACTATTAGATATACTTGTCATCATTGAGAACACATACTTTATCACTACTTCATCAACACTGAATACGTTATAATTTACAAACATGTTGGAGGCACTGTTTGATCTTGAAGGCCTAATAGATAAAGAAGAATATTATTATAAGCAATAAATAGTTTTATTTTCATAAATTCACTAAACTTTCTCCACAGAGGAGCACAATACATTATGCGGCAATAAGAGTTCAACAATCTAATTTTGATATTCAATGAACAATTCCTAAATTTACGTCGAAGCATGTATGTTCGAGTACACAAAATTATGTGATGTCTCATCGTATTTTCATTATCTGGCCGATTGGATTTTAAGATGATCCAAATACGTATAGCTGTTGACATACGTAAAAGCGTGACCGTTAAGATGTACAGGGAGAGGAGTTGATAACTTGAAAGAAGTTGACTTAAAGACCATGCATACCAATTTTTTGTGTATTATTGATGATCCTCACATATCTTTAATAATTTCCGTGACACTGACCCAGCTTACGATTTAACTCGTCTATGTATATATTAAATAACAAAGAGGAAAGAACATCTCACTGCCTCACCCCATTGGTTACATGGAAAAAGCTGGATATTACACTTCCCCAGCTCATATCATACAACTGTTTGCCATACCAGTTAACCAAAGTATGAACTATGTAGACGGGTATTTGAATATCAAAGCAACTTTTTAAAGAGTGTCTAATGACTAACACCATCAAATGTCTTACTAGCGTCCAAAAAGCATGCAAACATTGCCTGCCATGTTCTACATAATAGGCGACAGTTTCCTTAAAGGATTAGAGGCATAAATGTGTTGAATGTTGCTTTTTGAAACCAAACTGATTATCGGAGATTGTGACTTCACATTTTTGGAATATGATACATTTTTTCAATTATTTTTGAAATAAGTGTCGTTAGAGCTGTAGGTCTATAGTTATTTTTGTCGTCAGGTTACCATTTTGCTTTTCAGTAGCGGTATAATTATAACTTCGTAAAATCATCTGAAACAAAGTTCTGTAGAAACACACCATTAAATATAATCTTCAAAAGGACATGAAGTCTAGTGTCTAAAATTTAAAATGTTCTACATATAAACAAAGTCTGATCCCGCACATTTACCTCCTTTTAGTCTAGCTATTACACGTTTGGCTACTGAGATGGTCATGACGAGGTTTACCGTTATCACGCCACATAAGGTAAGCATTTCGTGCAAAGTCGTGCAGTTCTTCGAAACAGTCATTTCAGCCTGGTATAACCCGGTGACCACGTCTGGATTTACTTGTCAAGCTTTTACCTGATTTGGACAACGTTTTTACTATATCTGTGTGTAATACTTTAATCTGTTTCTGATGCAGCTGATTAGTACAGCCATGGTCATTACAGACCGCAACACAATGTGGGATCTCTATCTTGTTTATTAACCACTCCGGTGGCCTAGTGGTTAGAACGTCCGCCTCGGATGCAGGAGGTCGCGGGTTTGAACCCCGGAGGAGTCATACCAAAGACTTATAAAAATGGTACTAACAGCTGCCTCTCGGCATGAAGATGTTAGTGTTAGGACTGGTCGGCCTGGTGTCAGGATAATGTGACTGGGTGGGACATCATGCTACATGTATGCGGCATGATACCCCGGTGCTAGACATAATTATAAACTGCCACACTGCAGACATCGTAGCGATATGACTGAACAATTGTTAAAGCTACGTTAAAAATCCAAATCACACACACATACACACACACACACACACACACTATCTTGTTTAATAAAAATGCATATGTTTGAATATAATTCAGGTATTCGTCAGCAGTTAAGGTCTGACCAATTGGTGTTGTATTTCAAATTTAAGAGTTAACTGGTGCAAAAATCAAGTCTAGGTAGCAGATCAGCATTGATAGTCATTAAAGCAGGAAGATCGTGGGACCCTACTAGGGTGTGCATTATTCTTATATCACTTATGGCGGAATGAGCAGATTGTGTAGAGACACAATGATCCAACTGTTACGTATATGTAATTTTAATTATTTGTGTGTTAGTTTTAAATTCTCTATTATTTTATTTTTATTTCATTACGTTATTGTAATGAACAACTTTATTCACTGGATTTGACTTTTTTTCGGAAAATTCAGTTTTCTGTTTTGACCTGATAAACACGCAGTCTATTGCTCAGTTTTATTTTTAATTAACCTAGTTCTTGACTTTGGTTCCGATTTTGTAAACACTGAGTGAAAATGATTGGTCACTACCAAGGTCATGTTCAACCCACGTGTTAGTCTCTTGTAAACAGTTTTATTTTTAAATTTATTTCCAGTGTGGGAATCTGATTCTTAGATAGGGCTATTCTAACCTACGTGCAATTTGGCATTTGTTTTACTGCGCTGTTTTGGTTAAGTGACCACGTGAGCCATCATGTGATCTAAAATCGCGGGTTAAAACAGACATTTTCTAGTGGATCTGATCAATCGTAAATATATACCTTTGGGCTCAAGGTATTTGTCTTGTTGTTGCCATTGGAGTTGATTTTCGTATTTAAAATATTTTATTCACCCTGGGAAATACTTTTCTTCGAAGAAATACTTGGACAAAGACATTCACTAAATTATTCGGAATTCAAAAGCTGGAATTATATTCTTGGTGACTCAACAAGGAACTGTTGACACATCAACACAAACTGGTTATAGAGGACGTCATCACCTTCCATATTGGAACTTCATGGAGATTCGAACTTGGAATCAATTAGAACTTTTAGTGATAGGACTTATATTTTTGAATTCTAGGATTAATTTTTGGATTATATTCACAAACCGTAAGTCCTATTTCATATTTTTACCTTGTTTTCTAGGGAAATAAATTATTTTGTTAAAACTTACAAAGCTTGTTGACTTCACTCTTTTCTTTTGTTACTTTTGTACGAGCCTACACGTAATACAACCAAGAGACTGTATTATGCGAATCATTGAGATAAGTAAAATTTGTTGTGTGGTCTACTATTAGTTTTAATAGGCCGATATGATATAACCATATTCATCACAAAATAAGCGAAGTTCATCTCCAAAGGGAGTGGATTTGAGCGTGTTAGCATTCCAATTTCCTATTACATAAACATTTAGAGTATTAGAATTTTCTACAATAGAATTAATTTTGCCAAAATAATCTACAAATTCCCCAAAATTTTCCGCAAGATCACAAGGTAAATAGATATTGACAGAAATCAAAGTGGAATCCGCTGTCTTAATTGTAATACCTACTAATCTGGGATCATGGAGGTGTCGTACTTCTATAATAATTTGCACGTGATCTACGATATAATACCCCGACACATCCGTACGGACTACTTGTATAAATGTCGTTAGAAACTTCAATCGGTGACTCCCCTGATCCATAAACTAGTTGTTTACTGATGAGAGACACTATAATTCACTGTCAAATAGTCATAATTTTTGTAAGAAACAAATATGGGAAATATAACATAAAGTTCTTACATTTTGTATATTTCTTGTTAAAGAACGAAAGTTATAAAAAGAAATGCGTAAAGTATCCATTACATATATTTGAGTCTAACATAGTCCAATTTGTGAATATTAAAGCTTAATTCCGACTCTGATAGTAGATTCTAACCAACATGTTCCTTGGCCACGCATCAAAGTTCATCACTGAATTGTGCGTAAGGTTATCACATGTGATTTTGAAGCTGGCATGGGGATTGTATTTCGTACGTAATTTCTCCACCTGAGTTGGTTTTACTCCAGAGTCAAGCTCAATATGCGAAGAAATGTATGATTCCTGTGTTTCAGGGCAAGCCATGTCACAAATATGCATTGCTGTCGCATTGGACGAACTGTACGCAAATTTATAGACGCTGCCTTTCCTATGGTAACACTTCCAAGCCTTCTTTGAAACTTGTGTGTGGATTGGACATTTGTAAGCCTCTGAGCCCGTCGTAAATATAGATTTGTGTGTGAAGTTCAATGTACGAATGCAGTCATACAAAGGTAGTTGTTCCAAAGAGAACTTGCGACTTTATTAAAGATTTTATCGTTTTCCAAAATGCACATCTGGGGCGTTGGTGTCTTCTGAAAATGCAAACATTTTTAATGCAGTTCTGCTGAGCTTTAATTCACCATCATCTGAATTATTATTATTATTATTATTATTATTATTATTATTATTATTATTATTATTATTATTATTATTGTTGTTGTTGTTGTTGTTGTTGTTGTTGTTATTATTATTATTATTCTGGGATTCTCATGTTGTAGCCCATAAAGCAGAACAGACCTTGTTTTGACTAATCTGAGTCTTGTTGCTGTTTGAGTCCGTGCATTGCATATCTTTGTGTGCCCTCCTAGTAGCCTCGTGGTTCTTTACCTATCAACCCTGAAGTGATGAGTACAATTTTTCATCTGGAGGTAAAGATTGTTCAGCGAAAATGTAGAAATTATCATTGTATTTGTAATGGTAGATGTCCTTTCTTGGAACCGCTCCGGTGGCCTAGTGGTTAGAGCGTCCGCCTCGGATGCGGGAGGTCATGGGTTCGATCCCCGGCCGAGTCATACCAAAGACTGACAAAAATGATA
>JAECUM010006189.1:0-68748 GCA_016617855.1 Megalonaias nervosa
AATGAACCACACATTACACACAGGTCAAGGCAGTACTGATTTTGTGTGGGAAGTGTAAATTACCTGTAATTTACTTTTCAACCTGCGATAAAGTGTAAATCCAAATAAATAACACTAACAAGTAATACATATTTAGAAAGATAATTTTATTGGCTTTTATTTCAAATATATTTTATATCAGTCTTTAATACAGAAAGTTACTAACATATGGAAAAAGTGCAGTGACCATGTAAAACTGGGACAATTCTAAGGGATATATGCCCTGCACTGGGGTTGCTATTTCATTAAAGAAGAATATTTCAACTTAACCCGATTTCGGCATTCCCAGTTTTCATCACTTTCCAGCCAACTGATATGTTGGCCAACGAAACTTGAAAACAGGTCCATTTCTTTTGTGAAAATTTGAATTTATTAGAAAAAAGACATCAGAGTAAGCAAAGTCTGACTAAAACATTATGACTTTACTTTGTAGAAAAGTGTCGTTATTGGTTACCAGTTGTGTGAGATATTCCTGAAAATTTTACTTTTGTTACTATGTTATTCGACATCAAAACACAATTAGTTAGGCAGTAAGACCAAGACGCCCAAAACATAAATATCATCGTTGAGGCCTTACATATAGGACTCGATTGAGCCCAGACAGGAGAGCAATACTCTGCTGTCAAATAACATAGGGCCAGTGCTAATATCTTGAATGTCTGAGCACTAGCACCCTAGGTTGAGCCAGCTAGTTTGCAGAGTAGGTTGTTTCAAGTGCTAAGTTTTGCTGCGGTTTTCTTTGCTGGTTATTATGTTTAACTAGTGCGCTGCATTAAATGTGAGCAACGGACAGCTCAATTATTATTCATTAAACTTTTAGCTTGAAATATCTGAAACAATGCAATAGCAATTAAACAAGATCATTAATATATATATATATATATATATATATATATATATATATATATATATATATATATATAATCAAAGCATATGTATAACGATGTCACAGAGTAGTGTCCCTTTAAAATGCGTCAAAATAAGTGATGTACTACACAAACTTTCCCACATGGGGTCGTCTGGTTAAAAGCATGCGTATCAGGGAATATATCACTGTCATTTGATATTCGTGCTTTGCTAAAATAACTAAGGTCGTAAAGGAAAATGAGAAGAGCACTATGAAAGCTTATTTCTGAAAAAGTGAAAGTACGTGCGTCAAAACCAAGGACGACAAGATACTGTACATAGCTGCCGTGCAGCCACATATACTACATAAAATATGCACAGACAACACATTAACTGCAGAGCTTGTACGAGAATAAAACCTGATCATCTTCATAAATAAGGCTGCATGGTATTTCTTTTCGGATAATCTTTCCAAATATTGTATCTCCACCCGGCTTCGCAGTCTGTGCCTTCTCGGTTTCTGCCATGTTATCCAAATAGCAACACTTACATAGACGCTGATAGATTTCAAATTTCTGTTTTTTTATAATAGCATAAATTCATTAAAAATAATAATTATACTAATTTAGTATGATAAAATTTCATTTGTAGTTAGTAAATATATGCAAATAAAATTAGGTTTCACCTTTTGTGTACATTTAGTTTTGTAGTCAATCACGTGATATAAAAATGGTGGCTAATTCTCTCATATTTTATCGTAGGAGCAAATATTTTAACACGATTGCTTTGATTAGATTACATGCATGCAGTCTGTAATACTTATTCTAGTGGCATCCTAAGTAGCAATCACGCAACATAGATGTCTCAGCAAGAGGGGAAGATGAAATCACTGGAGGCGAAAGTTGTTGTGTTAGGATCTCAAGGCAAGAAATTAAATTAGACCAAACTGAAACAGCAGTCAACGGGAGTTTAATGTAGTGTGACCAAACAGACCATTAAGATCATTTTGTTATTGCTCCATCTAAAAACTTTAATCTTGAAGCATTTTGTATTTGATCTGAAGTGATCTCTCCTCAATACTTAAAAGTGCTTTCCTGTCTACACGTAAGTATATGTAAATTTAGTCCTACAACGTAAGACACATCACCCCTTTATCTTTCTTCAGGGTGGGTGATGGGTCTTACTGCCTAACTAACGGCGCAGTGTAGCGTGTTTTGATGTCGACTAACAGTGTAACGAAAGTCAAATTTTCAGGAATATCACACACAACTGGCAACCAATAACGACGCTTTTCTACAAAGTAAAGTTACAATGTTTTTGTCAGACTTTGCTTACCCTGATGTCTTTTCTCTAACAAATTCAAATTCTCACAGAAGAAATGGACCTGTTTTCAAGTTTCGTTGGCCAGCATTTCAGTTGGCTGGAAAGCAATGAAAGCCGGGAATGCTGAAATCGGGTTAGGTTGAAATATCATTCTTTAACGAAATGAATAAAAAAATATATTATGCCTATTGGAACTATAAGCGACGTTTTGTTTCATTCATGAAACAGATCCCCCACATGAACCTACTTGAACATACTTCGGCATACCTCGACTACTGTCGCATTGCAACAAATTCAAATGTATGTCAACGGAACATGAAAATGCGTCCATTTGCTTGTGGCAGATTTTGATTCCACCAGGATAAAGACAGCACAGTAAGTATATTAATTTCACATAAATTAGTGGAAGAGTGTCGATATAGGCTGCCAAGTGTGTGAGATATTCCTGAAACTTTGACTACTCGTTCCGATGTCAACCGACATCAGAACAGGCTATGCAAGGCCGTTATTTGGGTGGTAAGACATAGCACTTAAACAAAAATATGTGCTATGTCTTACATTGTAGGACTAATATAAATTGGGTGTAGGACAAAATCCCATAACCAGTGTTTTATCTACCCATGCGTCATGCATCAAATACACAGACCTTTCCAATTTGACACACAAAAATCGTTGCCGGTATATTATGTTTTTCTGATTAACACAAAACAAGGTTTGGTCTAGCTACTTTAATGGCTAGGACACAACTCTCCCAAACAGAGAAAACACACGCACACCAGTTTCTTACATTAATGTTATCATAAGACATAGGGTTATAACTGAGTGTGATCTATAACTGTTAGATCATTTGTAGCAATGGAATGTTAGAACCGTATATTACCACACCTAAGAAAGAGCCAGAAAATAAACACATGGTTTGAAAGTGATTCTCATGAGAAACTGTTATTTTATATGCACTATTGTCACACAATGAAACAACGATTTCCATTCGCTCAAGTGTATGCCTTGCGTTGGTCCAAGATACTGTCAGCGTTTGACTGAAAATGGCATCAGAGGTAAAAAGAAAATAAAAATAGATCAAAAACATATGAAATTATATTTCTGACTGCATTTACGACTGACCATTGGTAACAGTAATGTTATCAAACCAGCGGAGCCATCATCATCCAAAGATTAGGTAACGGTTACACATAAGCTAAAATGTAATTTTGTGCAGCAGTGGTTGGAAACATACATCTGGCTACATTTTCAAAAAGAAGTAAAGTTGATTCTC
This sequence comes from Megalonaias nervosa, assembly GCA_016617855.1. Taxonomy (NCBI): domain Eukaryota; kingdom Metazoa; phylum Mollusca; class Bivalvia; order Unionida; family Unionidae; genus Megalonaias; species Megalonaias nervosa. Next base: position 3,482 of record JAECUM010006189.1, read on the forward strand.
TGTCCAGAACAGGGTCTTAACCACCATTAGAAATAGGCTTAAGATTGAGAAAAAGAGAAATCATATGCTTCTCAAGATTGATGGGGAAGACAGAAGTACCTTCATTTTTGAGGAAGCTTTGAAGAAATGGAAGAAAACAAAAGAGAGAAGAATCTATGAATTTAAAAACATGAAATGATTTGTTAAATTGTGAATGGTTTACTGAGTCGGAGTTACATTCAGAATACTTCCTCGTTGAAAACATGGCATGATGTGAGAGATAAGCTCTTCTCTGCTTGCTAGTCAGATTAATACATTCTAGTCACTACTACCTAGTGTAATGTTTTCTTGTATAAAAATATTTAGAAAACATGCCATATTGGCTTTAGTTACTTTATATAACTAATACACCTCTCCCTCGATAACTCGCGCACAATGGGGTCCACAAACATAGACCGCACTATAAGCGAGGGTGCGAGTTACCGAGGGACTTCCAAAAGTTGAAAAATTCACTTAGACATCGAGAAAATATCGGGGGGTGGGGTCGGGTTAGGGAACTGGCCGTTTAATGACTGAATGCTCATTTTACAATCATGTCGATAATAAATTTTAGTAACGCGCTTTTTCTAATGAAGTTGTTCGTTATTCTGTTTAAATAACATTTATTTTCAAAATGTCCAGCATGTGAAAGATCATCACAACTGGTTTCAACAACTGTCAAGTGTACGCGAAAACATCTGCGTATTACGTCACTGCTTTTTGTTTTCTTGATGAGTCTGTTTCCTGGAGTGGTATTTAATAGTATCCTGCAAAATCGGGAGTCAAAAGAGCGGGCAACTAGACTAGCTGTTGATACACCACCAAACAAGATTCCTTTTTTTAAAAAACAATCAAAATTTTTTTTGTGAGACAATCATCTATGTCGAATCTCAATTTTTGTATTGCTCATGTATTACACTATTGATGTCATGATTTCATTGGAAGTGATAATGAAACTTTTTATCATCCTTGAGGATATCTCTAAGTGACAGTTCAAGAATTCTCTGAAACTTGCTTGCCCACAATGGTCCATATCTGTGAAACCAAGCTCTTTATTTTAAAAAGTATTCATTTTGCTTGCTTGCCTTGCTATCATTGATCACAGTTACCAGAGAGTCGGTTAATTTAAGGTAGTTTATGTTACATACACAATAACATTTATAACAGTGATTGATCAAATGAAATGAGTTCACCCGACATATGACCGTGGCCGCTAGATTTTGAGTTTGTAGGATTTTCGTGCCTTTTAACTTTCTTTTATTCCAGCTCCTTTATTTGATTGAAAAGACATAATTAACGTGATAATGCAAAGGAGGCCAGCTTTTAATTCAGTGCAACAATACAACAAATACTTCTGCAAGTCAGTTATCAAAACACGGTCAGCACCTAATCAGGTTCTCAGAGAAACGCTTGCAGACAGAGCTGTTACAGTAGGTTGGCACATTTTACGTTTAATTACAAGAGGACACATTGCATTTATGATGATTACACTTAAAAGGAACTAAAAAATAAAACTAGAACATAAATTTCAATTGATAAACAAATTATTTAATTTGTGTGTATTTATTAAAGTACTGCCTCCACTTGGCATAAGTGACATTTTCGTTGATCAAAATTTCCTTAGATATCGTTGTGGTGTACAACCGTTTGGAAAGAAAATGTAAAATATTGTTTGACTTATTTTTAAATTTGATATTTCATAATGTTGATTAAAATTTCAGGTCATATCTACCGTTTTCGACGATAAAACGAGCAATATATCAAAGTTTCCATTACTAATTTTGATCGTGATTTTCTTCAAGTTCAAATAAATAGGGATCAATTTTTGGGGTATTTTCTGGCTTAAAAAATGAGATCCACGCCTGACCCTGCGTTATAAGCGGGTTCGCGAGTTATCAGGGCACGAGTTATCGAGGGAGTGGTGTACTTTTGTTGTGTATTTAAACAATACAATTATTTTTAAAAACTACTGAAGACTAATAATCGGATTGAATAAGAATCATAGGTTTGAATTTTGACTCACTGTTTTTTGCCTTGATGAGTCAAATGACTTACATGAAGCCATTTGTAGATCAAACACTGCATACCCACCCCCAAACATTTCCCCCTCCCAGCACAATGAAAGATAGGACATATCCTCTCCCCAGTCTAAGTTTTTAAACTTTGTAAACCATTGCAAATATACTGGTCTCTTGTGAAACAAGATAGGGGGAAAAAGAAGAAATGTAACATATCATCATGCCTCATATTTAATTAAATTATGAAATTTCATGTTAATCCAATAAAATTATGGCATATTTTTTAAGTACTTCCCAAAATGTGACTGTAATGGACTAATACAGTAAATGTGACACTAATGGTCTAATACAGTAAATGTGACAGTAATGGTCTAATACAGTAAATGTGACTCTAATGGACTAATACAGTAAATATGACAGTAATGGACTAATACAGTAAATATGACAGTAATGGACTAATACAGTAAATGTGACACTAATGGCCTAATACAGTAAATGTGACAGTAGTGGTTGAATACAGTAAATGTGACTGTAATGGACTAATACAGTAAATGTGACAGTAATGGTCTAATAAAATAAATGTGACAGTTATGGACTAATACAGTAAATCTGACAGTAATGGTCTAATACAGTAAATGTGACTTTAATGGACTAATATAGTAAATGTGACTAATGGGCTAATACAGTAAATGTGACTGTAATGGACTAATACAGTAAATGTGACTGTAATGGTCTAATACAGTAAATGTGCCTGTAATGGACTAACACAGTAAATGTGATAGTAATGGACTAATACAGTAAATGTGACTGTAATGGACTAATACAGGAAATGTGACTATAATGGACTAATACAGTAAATGTGACTGTAATGGACTAATATAGTAAATGTGACTCTAATGGACTAATACAGTAAATGTGGCACTGATGGTTTAATACAGTAAATGTGATAGTAATGGACTAATACAGTAAATGTGACAGTTATGGACTAATACAGTAAATGTGACTGTAATGGACTAATACAGTAAATGTGACAATAATGGACAAATACTGTAAATGTGACACTAATGGTCAAATACAGTAAATGTGACTGTAATGGACTAATACAGTAAATGTGACATTAATGGTCTAATACAGTAAATGTGACTCTAATGGACTAATACAGGAAATGTGGCACTGATGGTCTAATACAGTAAATGTGACAATAATGGACTAATACAGTAAATGTGACACTAATGGTCTAATACAGTAAATGTGACACTAATTGTCTAATACAGTAAATGTGACTGTAATGGACTAATACAGTAAATGTGACACTAATGGTCTAATACAGTAAATGTGACACTAATTGTCTAATACAGTAAATGTGACAATGATGGTCTAATACAGTAAATGTGGCAGTTATGGACTAATATAGTAAATGTGGCAGTTATGGACTAATATAGTAAATGTGACACTAATGGTCTAATACAGTAAATGTGACAGTAATGTTCTATTACAGTAAATGTGACATTAATGGACTAGTACAGTAAATGTGACTGTAATGGACTAATACAGTAAATGTGACAGTTATGGACTAATACAGTAAATGTGACTGTAATGGACTAATGCAGTAAATGTGACACTAATGGTCTAATACAGTAAATGTGACACTAATGGACTAATACAGTAAATGTGACACTAATTGATCTAATACAGTAAATGTGACTGTAATGGACTAATACAGTAAATGTGACACTAATGGTCTAACACAGTAAATGTGACACTAATGGACTAATACAGTAAATGTGACATTAATGGACTAATACAGTAAATGTGACTGTAATGGACTAATACAGTAAATCTGACAGTAATGGTCTAATACAGTAAATGTGACAGTAATGGACTAATACAGTAAATGTGACTCTAATGGACTAATACAGTAAATATGACACTAATGGTCTAATACAGTAAATGTGACACTAATGGTCTAACACAGTAAATGTGACACTAATGGACTAATACAGTAAATGTGACATTAATGGACTAATACAGTAAATGTGACTGTAATGGACTAATACAGTAAATCTGACAGTAATGGTCTAATACAGTAAATGTGACAGTTATGGACTAATACAGTAAATCTGACAGTAATGGTCTAATACAGTAAATGTGACACTAATGGACTAATACAGTAAATGTGACAGTTATGGACTAATACAGTAAATGTGACTGTAATGGACTAATGCAGTAAATGTGACACTAATGATCTAATACAGTAAATGGGACACTAATGGACTAATACAGTAAATGTGACACTAATTGATCTAATATAGTAAATGTGACTGTAATGGACTAATACAGTAAATGTGACACTAATGGTCTAATACAGTAAATGTGACACTAATGGTCTAATATAGTAAATGTGACTAATGGACTAATACAGTAAATCTGACAGTAATGGTCTGATACAGTAAATGTGATAGTAATGGACTAATACAGTAAATGTGACTGTAATGGACTAATACAGTAAATGTGACATTAATGGACTAGTACAGTAAATGTGACAGTAATGGACTAATACAGTAAATGTGACAGTAATGGTCTAATACAGTAAATGTGACTGTAATGAACTAAAACAGTAAATGTGACATTAATGGACTAATACAGTAAATGTGACAGTAATGGTCGAATACAGTAAATGTGACACTAATGGACTAATACAGTAAATGTGATAGTAATGGTTGAATACAGTAAATGTGACTGTAATGGACTAATACAGTAAATGTGACTGTAATGGACTAATACAGTAAACTCATAAGGGTCAATCTCAGAAAATTCCGACAGAACACAATATGTACGGCATAGATTCACCATTGCCTGATCATGCTTCACACTGAAGATCACAGTTGATATGCATTACAAAAGTGATAATTCCAAATGATGTTTGGACTGGCTTTCTGATAGGATAATTTAAGTGTGGTATCGGTTATTGAATGGATTCTGGTCATAACTGAAAGCGGAGAACTTCAGACAGCAGTCATGTTTGATCAGACACAGCAGTTAAGGGTATTCTAATTGTTTCTTTGCACAAAATTATATCCAAAATAAAGACTAAATATATATGATATGATTTCCCCAGTTTTTATTGTAAATATGATAACCAGCTAAGATCATTACATGCAACAGATACTTTTATTTAATATATCATCTAAGAATGAATTAACAATAAATTCCAAAACAGATGTGTGGAGATTTCGGCTTACATAACTTTGCATATAATATGATTTACATGTGGTTCTTTAATTTGCTTCTTGTTTCAATCATTTCTTTTCTTCTTTTTCCTTTTTCTCTCTATCTTTCCCAGGATTTTTCTCTTTTTGCTCATTAACATACATCATTTTTTTCTTTTCATATTCAAGATATTTTTCTCTAATATCATTGTTGCGTTTTCTTGGCACCACTGAAAAAAGTTTTAATTTTTAATAATGTATCATATTTTTACATGATATTATTAAGAAGTATAGATAAATAAAAAAAGTTTAATATTTATATAATTCAGTTTTCATATTTATTAGAAATTAGTAGTAAACAGTTCAGTTTTATTTATATTTTTTGAGTGATAAATTCAAGAATTTTCTAAAGAAACTCTTTCACCTACTTTTTAGACATTCAGGTATTTTCTGTTATTTATTTCCAAACGGATACATCAATCTATCCATTTTTTCTCATTACCTTTATATGTGTTCTTTTATTTTGTGTTATCAGTTTTCATTTGCATATTGTTTCTCTTTTCTTTTTTTTCCACTTGGGTATTTAGTAGTTCCTTCTAGGACTGTCTGATTATACCCTCCTTCAAATAAACACAGGTCGGGTGATTTCAGACAAACGAAATATTACTTTTTGTCTTTATATACATCACATATTGCTTAAATTAATTATTTCACTCCCTTAACATGTGGGTAATAGTTATAAATAAGTGATTATGGGATCATATTACCTGACATAAATTAAGTATGTGCTGTGATACAGGGTGAAATGTTTCAGGTCACCAGATACAGGAATCTGATTTGTGAGATGTATTCAAAGCATGCACACATATCTACTTTTCTGAAGTAAATGCTCATAGGACAAAACTCTTTTAATCAGAAGAAAGGTTTATTCATCATATGGGTAACAGGAGCGAGAAAGGTTTATTCATCATATGGGTAACAGCTCATGAGCAAGAAAGGTTTATTCATCATATGGGTAACAGCTCATGAGCAAGAAAGGTTTATTCATCATATGGGTAACAGCTCATGAGCAAGAAAGGTTTATTCATCATATGGGTAACAGCTCATGAGCAAGAAAGGTTTATTCATCATATGGGTAACAGCTCATGAGCAAGAAAGGTTTATTCATCATATGGGTAACAGCTCATGAGCAAGAAAGGTTTATTCATCATATGGGTAACAGCTCATGAGCAAGAAAGATAAGCAAGATATAAAGCATTCATCTTTAACAGAACTCATCCAAATTCACCTGCAAGTCCGAGTTTTCACAATTTGACCATACTTATTAAAGTGAGGTGACAAAGCACGTGTGTGCAGTTAGTCTTTAGATGAAAACAATCATTAGACATCATAATCTCCTTGTCAAGATCGAAATCTTACCCACATATAATACATCATTTGTATACTAAAGGGAAGCAGGCACAAAACTTCAAAGGGCCCAAGCTGACACACAAAGACATATATTTATGATGGTTTAAAAAGGTGAAAAAGAGCTAAACTAAGACTTGGGAAAGGGATTTTTGTCCTGTCACTCATTTTGCTTGGGGGAGTTTGTCCTAGGGGATTTTGTCTGTACCTATGTAAGTTATTGTCTGCCTGCTAACCTACCCACCAACCTAAGTAACTTGCCAATATCATGTCTTCCTGCCTCTATAAATACCTTGCAGAAATGTAAATTAAGTTCATTGCAAATACCCTCAGTGATTTGTTGATGGGTTCAACGGGTACACAATTGGAAGATACTTGAAATCTTGTAGATTTCCCAATTCGACTACCATCATTTACTCAGAAAAAATCCACATCCCTTGCACATATGCTGCAGAATAATTGTGTAAATGGATGGATGGATGGACTTTGTCTTTTCAAGATCAATTATTGAGGTCAAATTTAAAATCATAAATGGTTATATGCTATGATAACAATATAGTTAGCAAATAAAGCAGGATGAGTATTTAATTAACTTTATTTAATTTAATTCATACAAGAATCTTTGAGATCCTTTGTATGATTCAATAGATATAATAAAAAATTTCAAATGTAATCTAATATAAATTTTGTACTTCACATAAAGATAAATTGTTTTCTTGTTTAGTAAAGAAATGAACTTAAGTACTGTTGATAATGATGTTACAGAAGGAAACAAAAAGGGTCTATAACCTTAAATTCATAGTCACAAAATATAATTTTTGTCACTGTAAGAAATAAGGTTATATCTACCATTGTTATCTCTAGGATTGGAAAGTTTCCTCCTAATTCACAAAACTAATACAAGTGGAAGCTGTTTATGCAGTAATATCTAAAAATGGTTCTGTTTATGTTAGACAATCTAAGTTACATAATATAACAAATATTACATGTGGACATCTTCACTAGCCCAAGTTCCAATATGATAACCCTATCTACACCTTTTCATATCGAGGAGATATTTCTGTGTTTCAGGTCTGTAAATTTAATTTGATGCAGCAGCAAGCCACCACATCCAACCAAAATTAAGTTATTCAAATTCAAACTCTGTTCCTACATGATCGATACAAAGGGAGCACACAACTTGAATGGACTGATAAATAAGCAATTTTCTGCTGCCGGTCTGTGTTTGTATAAATACATCTCCTATAAATACATCTCACTCAGATACACAGGTAATGGCTTCCCTCTGGTACATAGTCATACTTTCGATGTTAAACTTACAAAGTATCCTTTCAAAGTCGGTTGTCTCCACCGTTTTCACCTGTTGTACAATGCACCACTGACCGCTCTGGTGGCCTAGTGGTTAAAGCGTCCACCTTGGATGCAGGAGGTCGCGGGTTTGAACTCCAGCTGAGTCATACCAAAGACTTATAAAAATGGTACTTACAGCTACCTCACTAGGCATTAAGAGATTAGTGTTAGGACTGGTTGGCTTGGTGTCAAGATAATGTGAAAGGGTGGGACAGCAAGCTACATGTCTGCAGAATGATGCCTAGTACTTGACATCACTATAAACTGCCACACTGCTGACATCATAGCAATATGACTGGATTGTTAAGCTACATTAATAATCCAAATTTTACACACACACACACACACACACACACACACACACACACACACACACACACATTCTGTCGGTTAGTTGGCATTACATACTAAGGGAGGCAACTCATGAAATCCAACAGATGTTGCTAGGACAAAGTACAAAAATATCTGTTTGATCTGCCAAGGTGTAGATAGGATTATCATATTGGAACCTCGGTTAGTGAAGATGGCATGTGGACTGCTTTATACGTTATGTAATTTTAACCAATATTTAATTAGTACATATAATTAGTTTTACTGTATCAGGGCTGAAAATTAACACTAATCGACTGGCCAGTGCTTAGTGATTTTGCCAAAATGATCATTGAAACCCAGCCATCACTAAACCTTAGAAGCAGTGAAAATTACAGCTGTTTGCTATAATAGCTGTTAAGAAATTGTCATGAACTGACATTTTGTTTCATTATTTAATTGCACTGTTATTAGGTTAAATGAATATGTACCAACATCCTCCACTTCACAAGGTACACTGAATGCTCACAAGAGCCAGTGTGACTTCAAGAAAGAACAAGGGACCATAGACATGGTGTTTGCAGTTCGTCAACTCGGGAGAAATACAACATACAGAACTCCAGTAGGTATGTGACATTCATCGCCCTGACAAAAGCCTTTGACACAGTCAGCTATGGAGGCCTTTGGAAAATCATGGCAAGATTTGGTTGCCCAGAGAAATTCATCATAATGGTTTGGCAATACATAATGAAATACTTGTTCATGTTGTGGATGGCAGTGAGTCATCTGAACTATTCCCATGCAGTCACCAATGGAGTCATGGAAGGCTTTGTGTTGGCCCCAACCCGCTTCAGCAGGATGTTCTCAACTATGGTTACTGACTGTGACACTGGGATCAACATCAGATACTGGACTAATGGCAGCTCTTCAGTCTGAGAAAACTTCAGAAGAAGGCAGAGGCACAGGAAGTGACTGTTCATGATCCCCTATTTTCTGGTAACTGTTCCCTAGATGCCATATGTCTGACATACAGCACTGTATGGACCATTTGTCTTGAGCTTGTCCCAGTTTAAGTCTTGCAACCAAAAAGACAGAGGTGATGCACCAACCTACAATAGGAAAACCTTATTTAGAAGTCTTACATCCCAGTAAATGGCCAAACGTTCCTTGCAGTGGACAATTTCACCTATCTTGGCAGCACATTGGCATGTGTAGTCCACGTCGATGATGAAACAAATGACAGAACTGATAAAGCAGTTTGGTTTCCATAGCAGTTTGGTGGGAAACATTTTCTGCTTCTTTAGAAGGGTTAAGCAAATTTCATTTGTACATGTTACGAATGTTTATTAGGAAATATGTTTTCAGAATTTTTTCAGGTGCAGTTCACTGGCAAAGGTGAGGCTTCCTTAGTAAATAGGGGAAGATCCTGTTTTTGCTCTCTGTTCTGGAACAGCTGAGTCAGGTTTGGTTAAACTTGGTAGGATTGTATATTTTAGAACATGCTTTATCAAAATATTCAATCTGACTGCTGTAGCATTGGTGTGGCTTCCATTGAAAACATTTATAAAACATTTTCAACATCAGCTGACATATGATCAAACTTTGTATCAGTGTTTCTTGTGGCATGCTATCAAAATTGTTTATGTGGTTGCCTGGCAACAATGTTACGTCCATAGCAGCAAGGTTGAAAACCTGCAGATGATACATACCTTCCATTTGGTATGACTGTTGTTATTTGTTTTTTTTAATTGCTATAGAACGACTTGCTTGCCAAATCTGCCTTACCATATTGCACTGAAATATGATGGAGAGTCCTATCAGAATACATTTCACATTTGTACAAAAAGAATGTCAGTGCACCTTCTAGTTAAGCTGCAGTAACTGAAAATTGAAACAAAGTTAAACAACATGTCAGATACCACCAGTTTTTGATCATGTAGCTAGAAAATATCTTAACATGCATTTTAACCTATGAGGGTATTACATCATTTGCTGAAAATTGTCCATACATTGGAATCTTTTAACTCAATAGGCACCTTCCATTTATACCAATGCATATGAGGTGAGCCATATCAAATCCACTTGGGCCTCTTTTTTGGGGAGGTGGGATTTTTATGTTTCATGGATTCATTTAGGTATGCTTGGGAATGAAAATATCTACTACTGTCCTTAGCCCTTAATGTCATTCTCTTATCATTTTAACAAGATTCACCAATCCATGGTTATTTGAGCTCTCCAGGCTTTAACACATGATCACTGTGACAATTTATATCAAATATAATAATGTAATAAATGTAATACCAAACACTGGGTATGATGGGCCTCTTTACTGAGGACTCTGGTAGGTATATGTGTATTTAGTACTACTTTTACTATTGTTTAGTCTACAAGACAAATGTTGTGCATCAAAAAAGATTTATTCTTTGTTAAATGATATTCCAAGTACTTAGATTAAAGAACCAGAAACTTTCAGTAAAGACCAGAATGTTCCAGTTTTTGGGTGTTGATTTTCTTCTGCATTTAGTATGTGGCTATATTACTTTTAATGAGTGTTTTAAAGATAATTTCAATGATATTTTTAAACTTATTTTTCAGGTGTTGGGAAGACAAGTGTTGTTATTAGATATGTTGGAGGAATGTTCAGTAAGGCTGTAAGCCCAACCATTGGAGCCTCATTTTTCACATACAAATTGTGAGTGCTTTACAGAATGATAATTTTCCCACTTGAGACATATTAATAAATAAGCTTCCAGGGTTTTTCATGAATATCAGAGGAAAAAATCTCTGGCTCTCTGAATCATGTTAAACCAACCCACCAATGCCCTTTTCTTTCTTTGGCTGAGCCAACCTTGGTGGAATCTTGATGTAGTGATCTCTTTGTCTCTTTGGTGTTCATAGAGATGCCCATATGTACATTATGTCTACACTCAAAAGTGAGGGGTGGGGGCAAGTAATGTAAGCCACTTGCCTTTGATGTTCATAGGGATGCCCATATGTACATTATGTCTACACTCTAAAGTGAGGGGTGGGGGCAAGTAGTGTAAGGCACTTGCCTTTGATGTTCATAGGGATGCCATATGTACATTATGTCTACGCTCTAAAGTGAGGGGTGGGGGCAAGTAGTGTAAGGCACTTGGCTTTACAGATTACTCACACCCCAGCCACCTCTGTCCACATGGATTCATGTGGATGCTTGGCCAGCATGGGCATATAAGAAAGCTTGCCAGTATCTTCCTGTAGGCTAGTGGTTTGTCCCAGGCTCCAACCTGGTTCTTCCTCCATTAAATGTACTTGCAACCATGTATAACCTATCATGTGCTGAATAATGACATTAAACCTCACAAAACCAAACCAAACCTAAATTAAGTTCAGTCTTAATGAATTTGGCATTAAGTTAGTGTTCAAGTTTTTGTGATTAAATGTTAATGTTTTGGCGATTAAATTTAGTGATAAAGTTTAAGGGATTACATTTGGTGCTAAAGTTTATGGGATTAAATTCAGTATTAAAGATTTTGGGATTAAGTTCATTGTTAAAGTTTATGGGATTAATTTCAGTGCAAAAGATTTTGGAATTAAGTTCCATGTTAAAGTGCTTGGGATTAAAATTCAGTATTGAAGGCTATGGGAAATTCAGTGTTAAAGTTTATGGAATTAAATTCAGTATTAATGATTTTGAGATTAACTCCATTGTTACAGTTTGTGGGATTGAGTCCATTGTTACAGTTTGTGGGATTAATGTCAATGTTAAAGATTCTGAATTTAAGTAGTGTTAAAGTGCTTGCAATTAAATTCAGTGTTAAAGTTTTTGGAATTGAATTCCAAGTTAAACTTTTGGGATTAAGTTTAATTGTAATGTTTATGGTATTAAATTCAGTATTAAAGTTTACATTAACTTCAGTGGTAAAGTATTTGGGACTAATTTAGTCTTTTGAAAAATTTTGAATTTAATTCAATGTTAAAGGTTTTGGAATTAAGTTCAGCATTAAAAATTTTGGGATTAAATTCAGTATTAAAGTATTTTGGATTAAATTAAGTGTTAAAGCTTTCAGGATTAAATTTGGTATTAAAGGTTTTGGGATTAAATTCAGTGTTAAAATTTTGTGGATTAAGTTCATTGTTGAAGTGTTTGAGATTAACTTCAGTTGTAAAGTTTATGGGATTAAATTCATTGTTAAAGTGTTTTACTGTCCCACCAAATTAAAGGTGGAGAGGACTGAAAAAGGCATGTTTTGTTCCTAGTTGATAAAGAGCACCCAGACACATGATGAGACTCTCAGAGCTAAGTTAAACTCCTGTCATTATTTAGTATAATAGAATATTTTACATCAGTGCACATCTTTTATATTTACAAGTTGAATAATTTCCATTGTTTCCAAACCTAGGCATGCCAAGCAGAAGATTCAAATTACTAAGAACAGTTTAATAAATTTCATATTTCGCCACCTGTAAAACTAATGTACTGATTTAACCATGTCCTGATAGAGAACCTGATGATATGACACATTTTTATTTAAATAAATATTTGAAATTAGTCTCTGGAGTATCATATGGAAAACGTCATGATAAACAATTTTTATATGAAACATGGGAATAAAATTAGCAAGTTAAAGATTTGTGTTAAATGTGTCCCAGAAGAGATTATAAATTAATCGATGTCTACTTCATGGTTCACACAGTCATTAAAGATCATTCAAAGTCATTGAGAAATGAACACCTCATTTCATGGCCTTGAAATTCCGGGTCCATTTATTTTTAATAGTCTATAAGATAAACCATTGCATTTTGTTTTAGGAAGTGTTGTCATTAGAAACAATATGTTCCAATTGAAATTCTTCACTTTCATAAGTGTAAATGCTGTAATTTGATTGGTGGATCTAAATGGGAAAAGAACATGGCCTCAGTGTCTATTGGGTCCATTATGTTGGCAATCTTGATTTTTTTCAGATGGGCTTGTAAATTAGTAGAACTCTTTATGTGAAGATGTGACAAACTATGACATGTATGAAATATGGACATCCCAACAGTATCTGAATAATATATATCATAGTAACAGTCACAGAAGAGAAGAGTTTGATGGAATGAGGTAAAAAAAACCTCATTCTTCCATATACTGCTCGAAGAGGGTAACCAGCCCTTGTTATGCAGATCGAATGCCATGTCTTGTGCATTTGGTTGAATATTGTTAGCCCTTCTGTTTGTTGCCCACTGTACAGACTTCCAATAGTTGCCCTTCTTTTTGTTGTCAGTTACACAGCCGTCAGATAGCATTGCTCTTTTCAGTAGATGTTGTTTCATTTGACAAGAACCCTTCACCCTACCCACACCATTATTCAAATCTTTTAGACCAACAATACAGGGTTGTACATGCTAGTCATGGATTGCAGACTGATATCACTTTGAAGATTGTAAGTAAAAACAGACCAGAATACATATAACTTTACCAAATACACAGTTAGTTTGCATTGTAATTGCATTCCATTTGCATTTCATTTACAGTTGTACTTCATCTGTCATATCATTACTTGTCCTGTGTGGTCTCAGAAATGCATTATCATTTCGAGTTAAAGCCAAAACATTGGGTTCTAGTAGCAGTATGAAAAAAAAAGGATCTGTAATACTTTTATTCTTCTTCTTCTTCTTCTTCTTATTATTATTATTATTATTATTATTATTATTATTTTTTCATCCAGATCATGTTAGTTTATTGCAGTTTCCAGTTTTTTTTATAGAGTCAAGTAATGGGCACAATTCTTTTGTTTTTTTGTTTTGTGTATGTGATGAAATTTTAAAGGCCATTAAAATAGGGTAGGTCATGTTACCAGGCTTCTAAATTATATCTCTCATTTCCTGTTGTTTTTACTCATTTGGAAATGCATTAAATGGTATTTGTAAATCTACAGAAGTTTATTATTTGTTTGTTCCAGGAACTTGGAGAACTACAGAGTGAAGCTCCAGGTATGGGATACAGCAGGACAGGAGAGGTTCAGGAGTATGGTAGGTAACAAATTATAAATTGTTTATAAAGCATATTATACAGCTGAGACTGTTTTGTTCAAATCCTTGAGTGTTTTGGATTCCTAATAATTATCCTTCATCCACAGCATTTTAAAAAAAAGAAACAGCTTGGATGTATTGCAGGGGTCAAACTAGCAGGCAAAAAAATGTCTATGATCACTTATTTGCTGAGAAGTCACCATTTTAATGCATTGGAGTGATTTCCACTTTGCCTACTGATTTAGAGAACTGACTCATCCAATAAAATATGGCTGAAGATTACCCCCCTTAATCCTAATACCAGTTTCTAATTGATCCAGAATACCAGCTTCCCAAAATATCTAGGTTTTGATGCATGAGTAAACTCTCCCTAGCAACCTGTTAGGTACAACATTCATTGTTTGGTGCATGAGTGAACCCTTCCTAGCAACCTGTTATGTACAACATTCATTGTTTGATGCATGAGTAAACCCTCCCTAGCAACCTGTTAGGTACAACATTCATTGTTTGGTACATGAGTGAACCCTTCCTATCAACCTGTTATGTATAATATTCATTGTCTGTTGCATGAATGAACCCACTTTAGCAACCTGTTATGTACGACATTCATTGTTGGTGCATGAGTGAACCCTCCCTAGCAACCTGTTATGTACAACATTCATTGTTTGGTGCATGAGTGAACCTTCCATAGCAACCTGTTATGTTCAACAAACATTGCTGGGACCCAAGCGTCATACAGAGATGCTCTTATCAGTTATTTGTAATCAGTTCCATTTGAAGCTGTGCTAAAAACATGTACACTCACTTATAAGTCAAGTCAAACTGCAACCAACAAAGATGCTGTTCTTCCATAGCATAATGTGCCAGCAGACCAGATATATGTTTGTTCTACTGATTATTCCTAACAAACTGCATTGACCCTAATCTGCCAACACATTATGTGACTGCAGATCTGGGTCTGTGCAGTTTGAAGTTGGGCTTGACATAGGGTAGCAGCATAGCTCATAATGAAACACAGTACTGAATGGTTTATTTTATGGAGCAAATTGAATTGACAGAACAGGAATAATTCAAGTAGATTACTACTGACATAAATTATTTCATTTCTTACCGGGGAGAAAAGCCTGACATGTTTATAGCTGTGAGGTGGTAAAATCCATGATAAATAGTGAAATAGTGAAACTGTATTTCTTGGTTTGAATAAATAGTGCAAACAATCTTTAGAATTATGCACATAAGAAACTATTGAGTGTCACGCTAGCAGGGAAGTGAATAAATGAATAAAATTTTTGAAATGTTTGCCTTGAGAAATGCTTCATGGAGTCAGTGCTTTGATTGCCTCATTTTTTCATCATTGTTAGAATCGGACACACATACCTGACTTGTGCATATCTCTCGACGTAAAATCATTTAAGAAAGTTCATGATAATGCACCACAAGAAAAATTCTTGGACTTGGAAGCAATGCAGTTTATATCCCAAATTTTGAAAAGGCATGGTGAAGAATTAATTTAATGCATAGACTCAGATTCCAACTTGACAGTAAATCATTAGAAATTATATTATATGACACATTCTGGAATTTTTAAGTTTAAGTACCTTTTTGTAGTACAAAGGATTTGAGGTGGCAAGTCATTGCAGTTGCTCTTGATTTAGTTTTATATTATGATGTATTTCTCACAGAGCGTTCTAGTTCTATTCCTAACTACTTAAATGATTTGGTAAAAATGATGTGTGTTACATTAATTTTGTTGGCAATGATAATAAAATCATCTTTTTTACAATAGTCAAAGAATGAAAAAGCATAAATTTCATAAATTTAGTAGCAATCTGTGAAAATGAATAGCCAGTGGCTACTTTCACATAAAGTCCTTGCAGTCTGTGAAAATGATTAGCCAGTAGCTACTTTCACATAAAGTCCATTTCACATGGTCTAATACACATACCCTTCCGTCATTCTGAAAAGATACTTCACCAGTTTAAATAAGATAACTACAAACCATGACTCAAGGAAACTTATTTTCAACAGCTAATATGGGTAGATGCAAAAAGTACATTGCAGATTTCCCGTTTGCAAGTCATTCTGGGTACTTTGCTGCAAGTCATAGTGGGTAATTTGCTGCAAGTCTTTGTGGGTAATTTGCTCCAAGTCATTGTGGGTAATTTGCTGCAAGTCATTGTGGATAATTTGCTGCAAGTCATTGTGGGTAATTTGCTGCAGAACCTTGTGGGTAAAACTGCTGTGCTTTTCTTTTATTAGTTCACACCCAAAGCATGTAACCTTTCAGCAAAGGAGAACCGAATACCAGGAATACCCATAAATATACATTGGAGAAAATTACCTCAAATGACTTGCATAAATGACTGATTCCAGCAGGAAGTTCTGTGCCTTATATGGTCTGCTATAAATTTAGATTCATTCTACCTGGTCAAAATAACATTTGTTGTCATGGTTTGTGGTTATCACTTTCGATTTATGTTTTCAAAAACTGGAATGGTTGACCTATTTACTATGTTGAAATCAACTGTCCATGTCCACACAAGTTCCATTGTCCATTGCCACACAAGTTTCACTTTATCTAGTGATAGGACTCATATTGGGCTGAAAATTTTAAGACTTTTACTCGTGGATAAATAAGTCAATATGATGCCTCCTTTTAATAACATTCTTGGGAGCTGTCAAAGTGGCTGATGTATAAGTGTGGACACATAATGAGGGAAATTCCAGAAAGGCTGTGTCCCAATGGTACACCAATTTACTTGGTGACATGACCATACCCAAATCATGAGAAGAGCTGTGGTATAGTAGGAGGTTTTACAGTGAGGCATCACAGTACACACATTTACCGTATTTTTATATACATAAGTTTGAAATATATACAAATATTTGTGAAATAATGTTCATATTATTTTATTCCTGTACTGTATTTTCACAACTGACAAACTAATTTTTTTATTCACATGTGAAATACAAGGTTTATCATCGTGCCATGCTATAGTTGTTTATTTGTGCCTACAGAAGTGATATGTGCAGCAAGAAAAATGAACACTTTGTGAACTAGAACAAATAAATGGAAACTGGATTACCTTTCAGACATGGAAATTAATTTTTTTGCTGAAGAAGTCTGACTTGACAATGTTCACATCTCAGTGAAGTTATTTCCCCTTACCACCTTGACAACAGTGATAAACCAGCTGTGTTGTCCAATACTTTGTAGTCAGATAGAGTAAAATAAAGTACAATATGTCAGGTATATAATTTATTTTGATTGACTAGGTAATAATATTCTTACTACTGTCTTAAGTCATAGATATTTATATGGTCAGCCAATGAAAGTGAGGTGAATTTATGAAAAGGGAGAGGGGTATTGTATTGGAAAGTGAGTTTAATTTTCAAAGCTTCAATTTAAGAGCAAGTTATCTATATTAGAAGGAAAAAAAATTCCTGCATAAATACTGGATATAGATCATCAGGTGGTACAAAAAAGATATATTTTTCTTGACTGCCACTTGTTAAATATCATGTTTTTTGTACCTCATAATTAAATCCGACTGGTATTAATGCTAGGAAATAAAACATAATATAACATGTTCTGTTTTGCATTGGTTTAGGGTGTTGTGGAGTGTTAAAAGTTCATTGATTTGCTAGTGAAGCTCTGGTATGATTTGTAGTACACTATGCGTGTGTTTAGTGTGTTTTGGAGTGTCATTGATATGCCAGTGAAAATCTTGCACTGTTTGTACTACACTCAGGTGTGCTGGTTTTGGGTGTTGTGGAGTGTGGCCCATTGATATGCTGGTGAAAGTCTAGCACCATTTGTATTACACTCAATAGATGCTCAGCATCATATGCATATATTGATGTCTACTTCATCAGTGTGTACTGTCATGGGTATCAAGCAGACCTGTTCTAGCATGTGTAATTGTGAGATTTGTGCAACTTTCTATTTTAAAAAGTGCAGGACAAAGCCCAGATCAAATGCATGAATATTACACATTATATTTGCATACCTTATCTTCATTTACTTCATTAAAATACCCCCACCCACCCATTTGCAGTTCAAAAGTGGACCCTAGATGGTAACTCAGCCTATCATATGTCAGTCTGTCTAACACCCCATAGTGCTGTGCAGTGTAGCATAAGCTTGAAAACACCAATAACACTAGGTATTATACTGTGGATTATAGTTTAATGTGGTAGTAAATACATATTTTGAAAATAATGAATACACTTCTTTTATTTTCTATTATTGAAATTTGAATCTGCCACCTTTTTATTGTCCTCTCAGAAAAATTTATACTGTATACACTCACTTATAACTTATAAGCCATGTCCAACAGCAAACTGCACAGAACTAGATCTGTCATAAAATGCACAGGCTAATTTAGGTCTTTACAGCTTTATAGGAATAACCAGTAGATCAGACAACATAGTCCCTGATCTGTCAGTTCTTTGTGATGGTAGATCAATGTCTGTGTTGTTTGCACTTGGACTTACAAGCAAGTATTTACTGTACCAGAAATATACTCCATGAAAAATGTGCACTTTGTCAGAAGCCTTAGTATGTATAAAGAACAAAATGGCAACTCAGAGACTATCCTGAGGGGGACTTTGTTGCAAGAGTCACTTTCTGGCATGAAACTTTTCCTTTCATTAGTAAGAAAGTGATTCTGTCGCCTCCATGTACTGTCGATACTGGAGTCACGGTATCATACAGTACCCTAGAATGTAACTGTTGCCACCATGTTCTGTCAACACTGGAATCAGGGTATCTTACAGTACCCTCGAATATAACTGTTGCCATCACATACTGTCGACACTGGAGTTCGGGTATCTTTCAGTACCCCAGAATATAACTGTTGCCACCATGTACTGTCTACACTGGAGTCAGGGTATCTTACAGTACCTCAGAATGTAACTGTTGCCACCATGTACTGTCGACACTGGAGTTCGGGTATCTTACAGTACCCTAGAATGTAGTAGAGTTGAGGAAGATGCAGTACTTGTTTTGTAGCTTGAATAGGTTAGTAATTGGAACATTCTTTTCATTCTATCATTTTGTTTTAAGCCAATATTTTCAGATCATTTATTTATTTTTTATGACTTTTGATTGACTTCATTGGGCTGAATTTTACTTAGTCATTTCACACATTTATTTGTACATTTAAGTGTAATTTTAAGCTACACTTACATTCAGGTCTGTCGTGGATAGTCAATCATTCATGTATGTTTGTATGTACATTTAAGTGTAATTTTAAGCTACATTTACATTTAAGACTATAATGAGTTGATGACACTGAATCTGTTGTCACTTCCACTGACAGAAATCAAAAACAAGTATAGCTCATCACAGCTTCAAGCATTAACTACCACTAGTACTGCTGCTATTACAACTACCACTATAAAAATTATGACTATTATTAGATTATTATTATTATCATTAATAGCTGCAATATATCACTTTGGTATCATTATAAACTTCATTAAGCCTCATTTGTGGGCCCTCATTTCTTCCTGTTGAGCTTTAATGAAAATATTGCTTCTTATTTTGAGAGTCTGTGATGGTCTCTGCATTGTAATGGTGATATATAAGTTCATAGTGAAATATGTAGGGGGGAATATGAATTCTTTATGCCAAATATTAAAATATGTTGTAAGTTGATATTCGTGTTCATGGTATTGTGGATTGATTCATAGATGGACCTGACATTCATGAAGAGGGGCATGTATAATAAAAAATCTGCAATCAATTGATGGTACAGTGCATACGAAACATGGTGGCATGGCAAGATCTAGGCCTGTCATTACAGATATGATGCAAGGTTCATTGACATTTGAATTACTAATTACATGGGGGCCAAGTGGTCTAAAGCGTTCACCATTACAGATTACTGCCATCTCACCTCTGTCTGCATGAGTTTGAGTCTTGGGCTCGGCCAATGTGGGCATGTGATAAAGCTTGCCAATAGATTCTCATGGGTCGGTGGTTCTTTCCAGGGTTTTCCTGGGTTCTTCCTCTACCATTCATACTGGCCACCATGTGTAGCCTATCTTGTGCTGAAAATGGTGTTAAACCCTATAACAACAACAACAACAACAACTAATTACATGTACTTGTATCATAATGTACAATTTTCTACTCAACTGTATTTTATGTTTATAGAGTATGCATATTTTGTCGGTTTAAAATTGCAATTTTTGGTGTCCAGTAGGAGAGCACTATTTCTGTCTGCCAATCATTTCCTTGCACATAAACACCATGTCATCATAAGCTGTGCAAGGATTGTAAATTATCATATATAAGCATCAGGTTTAATTGCACATCAGCACAATCATGGTTGCACAGTACATTTAGGTATCCACAACAAGGCTTACAAAGAAACCAAGACAGGGTAAAATCCTTAAATGTAATGTCCAATTTTTTTAAAAACTGCATACTTTTAAAACATTCAGTACTTAACTGGAATGTCATCATGGAAGCATCCCAGAGCAGAAAGGTTGCAGCTATTAGTTGCCTTTCACAAAATGCAGGAGATATTCTCGGGCAAAATCAAACACAATCATTAACTTTTACATTAAACCAGTTCCTTTATTGTTTCCTTGGTTTCTGTTTCAGTGAATATCAGTTGGTAATAAAGTGTTGGTCATTCTGAACCAGTAGCCACTCTTGCCTGATTCTGATTGTGAGTGTTTTACATTAAATTTAAAAGAAAGAAGTGGCCACCAAAAAGGAATAGATCTCAGAATTCTTGTACAAATATTGTACATGAAAATTGACTTTGCATTTAATTTTGTCATATTATATAATGTATTCAAAACAGATTGTTGCCTCTTTCAGGCTCCTATGTACTACAGAAAGGCCAATGCCGCAATGTTGGTTTATGACATATCTTCATCAGATAGTTTCTATGACATCAAGGACTGGGTCAGTGGTAAGTGTGTGCGTATAGTCAGGAATGTATCAGCTGTATACAATAATTATCATACATCCGAGATTCTGTTCATTTAATACGTGTCATTATTGTTTCTGGAATGTGATATATGACAGGTATTCATTGATGAAAAAAGGTGGTATTTAACAATCATAAACAGTATACATTAATGATAAAAGGTAGTATTTAATGACCATAAACAAATATTCATCAACAAAAAAGGTGGTATTTAACGACTATAAACAAGTATTCATGAACGAAAAAGGTGGTAGTTAACAACTTTGAACAAGTATTCATTGATGAAAAAGGTGGTATTTAACATCCATACAAAGTGCTAATTGATGAAAAGGAGGTGGTTTTTACCTACCATAAATTTGTTATGACATTAACACAAGTGCATAAAAATTAGCCAGACAGCTGGAGAATAAAAATTTCATCACCCTCAAATGACATACTGCTGTCAGCAGTTTACTATTTCATCGAAGTCAACAGATAAGTTCATGTAATCCATATCAAATAATTTTATATAATTACCCCATAAATATAAAGATAAAAATGGCCATCCTAATGTATAATTTTGTCATTTGTTTCTTTCAGAGCTTAAAAGAAATGTAGACACTCCAATAGGTAAGTTTTCCTCAAGTAGCCATGTTTTTGTTGTTGTTGCTGCTGTTTAGGAGTAATGCTTCCACCTCATGGAGAACCACTGTCATGTATTCATGTAAGTCTCTGCCACATAAAGTCAACTTGCCTGCAGAAAATAAAAATAGGTAGGGTAAGAGTATTTCTGTCGCAAGGCTTGCCATAAAGTCTAAAAATAAATTCCATTTTTCTGATCATTATCATAAATGCTAAGAATCCTTTCTTATGACTGGTGCAGTGCAAAACACATTGCTCTAGTTGAATTTTGTACTGAATTGACTTTGCTTGAAGGCAGTCTGTGTGATTTCACATACTAAGTGTTCAGAGTCATCAATTATGTTCATGTTATTTGTAGACTTTACAAGACTTGATTGAAAACATTGTAATAATCAGCCTACATGTGTTTTTTTACCTACAGCGTATCATTAATGTTTTTATCAATTTCTGACCAAATTTTGGGGAATTACGGCTTGTGTGTGACTTAAATCCTGGTTCTTCAGTTGCATTATATTGGCCATGGCATCCATGTTGTGTGAACTCTTTCTTTTTTTTTTTGCAAACAAGTGAAAGTCATTGTGTCAAGAAAATGTGAAATCATTGCTTTATGTACTCTATATACAGACTGGACTGAGTGCTTCATGTACAGTATATACAGCATGGACTGAGCACTTCATGTACAGTATATACAGCATGGACTGAGCACTTCATGTACAGTATATACAGCATGGACTGAGCACTTCATGTACAGTATATACAGCATGGACTGAGCACTTCATGTACAGTATATACAGAGTGAACTAAATACTTTATGTATAGTATGCACAGAATTAACTAAGTACTTTGTGGTCAGTGTATACAGTGTGGACTGAGTACTTCATATATAGTATGTACAAAGTAAAATGAGCATGTTCTTGTTTGGGATAAGATCATGTTGAGTGTAGTCCAGTGATTATGATCATGTTGTTATTTTCTAAAGTGCCCACAGTAAGTATTGACAGACACATCAGACTTGGTTTGCTAATTAACACAACACAGAATTTCCATCAGACTTGAAATGCTGATTCTTACATTACTGAATATCAGTCAGATATAATGTCCAGTTGTCTCAGTGCTGAATACCAATCAGACTTAATGTGCCAATAGTCACAGCACTGAATGTCCATCAGACTTAATATGCCAATAGTCACAGCACTGAATGTCCATCAGACTTAATATGCCAATAGTCACAGCACTGAATGTCCATCAGACTTAATGTGCCAATAGTCACAGCACTGAATGTCCATCAGACTTAATGTGCCAATAGTCACAGCACTGAATGTCCATCAGACTTAATGTGCCAATAGTCACAGCACTGAATGTCCATCAGACTTAATGTGCCTATAGTCACAGCACTGAATGTCCATCAGACTTAATGTGCCAATAGTCACAGCACTGAATGTCCATCAGACTTAATGTGCCAATAGTCACAGCACCGAATGTCCATCAGACTTAATGTGCCAATAGTCACAGCACTGAATGCCTATCAGACTTAATGTGCCAATAGTCACAGCACTGAATGTCCATCAGACTTAATGTGCCAATAGTCACAGCACTGAATGTCCATCAGACTTAATGTGCCAATAGTCACAGCACTGAATGTCCATCAGACTTAATGTGCCAATAGTCACAGCACTGAATGCCTATCAGACTTAATGTGCCAATAGTCACAGCACTGAATGTCCATCAGACTTAATGTGCCAATAGTCACAGCACTGAATGTCCATCAGGCTTAATGTGCCAATAGTCACAGCACTGAATGTCCATCAGACTTAATATGCCAATAGTCACAGCACTGAATGTCCATCAGACTTAATGTGCCAATAGTCATAGCACTGAATGTCCATCAGCTATGGTGTGCTGCTAATTGTCACAATGCTGAATATCCATCAAACTTAATGTGTTAATAGTCACAGCACTGAATGTCCATCAGACTTGGTCTGCTGCTAATTGTCACAGTGCTGAATATCCATCAGACTTAATGTGATAATAGTCATATCAATGAATGTCCATCAGACTTGGTGTGCTGCTAATTGTCACAGTACTGAATATCCATCAGACTTGGTGTGCTGCTAATTGTCACAGTGCTGAATACCCATCAGACTTAATGTGCAAGTAGTCACAGCAGACTTGGTCTGCTGCTAATTGTCACAGTACCGAATCTCTGTCAGACTTAATGTGTGAATAGTCACAGCACTGAATATCCATCAGACTTGGTGTGCTGCTAATTGTCACAGTGCTGAATATCCATCAGACTTGGTGTGCTGCTAATTGTCACAGTACTGAATATCCATCAGATGTGTGTGCAGCTAATTTTCACAGTACTGAATATCCATCAGATGTGTGTGCTGCTAATTGTCACAGTACTGAATATCCATCAGACTTAATGTACTAATTGTCACAGTACTGAATATCCATCCATTTGTTGTGCTAATTTTAACAATGCTGAATACCTGTCAGATGTGATGTACTAATCATGACAGTACTGAACATCCATCAGACTAGTATGCTGCTAATTGTAACAATGCTAAATATCCATCAGACTTGATGTGCCTATTGTCACATCATTCTCCATTTTATTTAATGCTGTTTGATACATCTTACATCACATTTAGATTTACTCATCAATGAATTGTAAGTCATTGAAATGGCAATGAAATCAGATAAGGATTAACAATAGCATGATGATAGTTAATTCTTCTCCTTCTTGATTTGTAAAATGATGGATGTAAAATTTGTTCCAGCAATGGAATTACACTCATCCTACATCATCCAAAAGTTTTAATTATGCTCACAAGTGGAAACAATATAAATGTCAATAATTTGTATACATTTATATTTTCAGTTTTGTGCCTTGTTGGAAATAAGTGTGATCTGGAAGAGGGCCGTAAGGTTCCATTGACTGATGCACAGGAATATGCAGAGTCAATAGATGCTTTATTCTTTGAGACATCTGCACTGAAAAACACAGGTAATATTATTGTGTAAAAACTACAGAAATAATATTAATGATTTAAGAGATTGCTTTAAATTTTGTTGCCAGTTTTTGAAGAAAGGTGACCCTGGACTTCTTCTTTTCAGTTCGCCTGGCAGTAAGTCAGTTAAGTTTATGGTATGTTCCAGTGTCTGTTGTGTTTCTGTCAGCAATTGCTATTGTAAACTTCTCATCAAAAATCACTGGATCACTTTGACCAGATTTAGTTGAGAGTATGTTGGTATAAAGGGCCTTCAAATTTGTGCTGGTCTTCCATCAAATATTGGGCCTCTTATTAAGGCTGACAGATGAACTGGGATCATTTTGACCAGTTTGTTTAAAGTGGATCAACAACCTGAGATAATTTTGTCTCAGAATTAAAGGAAATGTAAAATATCAATATATAAAATAGTCCATGGTAATTTTTGCTTGTAAAATGCACATGCTTAACAAAAGAAAGATTATTCAGAATAATTGTCACAGATGTCTCCAGAATTTGGAAGTAAATGTGAACTCTTATGGGGAATTTAAAACCTTACCTGCCACTATTGTGAAGCATACTCTTTCCACAATGGAAAAGCTTCAGTGTTTACACTTGAGTGTCTCTGCATCAACTACATTACCTAATGACATTACATTTGGATAATTTTCTTTGCTACCTCCAAATCCAGCCCACCTGGAAAGGTGGAAAAATGTCTTTTTGTTTCTACAGTTTATCAATAAGGGAAGTAACTCTTACAAGTTAACTCTCTTTCTACCCGCTTGGTGCCTACCATTATACCCAACCTAATCCAGTTTTTGTCTTTCGCTGCCATGTGTTAAGATGTACTCCAGACAATTCAGTTAAATTATATCACTTCTATAACTTAAATTTATTCATTCACATTTCTTTTTCAGTGGTACAGTAAGTCAAAAGGTTGTTTTATATGGTACATACAACATTCTTGTGAATTCCAGTGAATTTATTGATGTCTTTGCAGTTATCATACCATTCATTATTGTCACATATTATTTTGATTGGTAACATTCAGTTTCCCCCAGAGAAATTTTCTAGCACTGTACTCACCAACTATAACACTTCTATGTCATTTCGACAACGCGGTTTACAGTATTTCATATGTAATATATATTTATTGTACACACTTGTTTGTACCTCATCTTCAATACAGAGATGACAGCCAAGTACAAGAAGTGTAAATGATTTATGTCATTGAGGATGGACATGAGATAACTCGATGCACACCATTGCTAATTGGCACACACATATAATGTGTGCACTTGGAACAAAAGTTCTTGGTCCAGTATTTTGAAAAAGCACCTCAAGGGCTGCAAAAACAAACATGCCCCAATACACCATAATATATAACTCATGCCTAAATTGTTGTTTAATCTAATGGGTGATATCCATGTTTTCTGCTTGTGAAGGGTGTTGTAACTAGTACGAAAACCACACAAACCGTTCAGTGCCAATAAAGACCTGTGATATAGAAGCGACTAGTATGTGATGAGTCTTGACATGTAAGACACGTAGTTCCATATACCAATTCATATGGCCCCAATCTAAGCCCTTGGGCCTTCAATAAGTGTTCAGGGCACCTGCTACAGAGATGGCGTTCTTACACTGCACTCCATAAAAGCATTCAGTAAGTTTGGTTTTTGGTTCACAATGGGAACAACCCTACTTCCGTCATGTGTGGTTGATAATGTAAAGAAGTCAGACCTTTTCCCTTCTCAACATTTTGGTCCATTGAGATCATCTTCTGTGCCCACAACACATCAAAGGAATCATCCAAGACATTTTCGTCCATTGAGATCATCTTCTGTATCCCCAACACATCAAAGGAATCAGCCAAGACATTTTCATCCATTGAGGTCATCTTCTTTGTACCCAACACATCCAAGGAATCAGCCAAGACATTTTCGTCCATTGAGATCATCTTCTGTGTCTCCAACACATCAAAGGAATCAGCCAAGACATTTTCGTCCATTGAGATCGTCCTCTGTGTCCCCATCATATCAAAGGAATCAGCCAAGACATTTTGGTCCATTGAGATCATCTTCTGTGTCCCCAACACATCAAAAGAGTCAGCCAAGACATTTTGGTCCATTGAGATCATTTTCTGTGTCCCCAACACATCAAAAGAATCAGCCAAGACATTTTGGTCCATTGAGATCATTTTCTGTGTCCCCAACACATCAAAAGAATCAGCCAAGACATTTTAATTGGAAGACATTAGATCAAACCATAGATGGCCTCCACACATTACAAAACCATATGGAAAAGATTCATGGCATGAACAACCTAACTTCCCTCATTCACAGTTCATGGTGGATAATATAATGTAGACAAGTTGGACATTATTCCTTCTCAGTATTTTTTCTCTTAACACATATTATCTTGGTGTCATTCTCCCAGCTGTATCAAAAGTATAACTTGTGCATCAGAGAAAACATCACACAAGACATCACACAAGAAAACATCACACAAAACATCACACAAGACATTGTTTAGGTGAAAAATTTTCTTACAGTTCTTTGGCCTTCTCATTGTGAGGATGGATGTGTTACAATACCAGCTTACTAACAGACATTTGATGGTCATTGGCATTTGGAATCTTCCAGAGAAAACTCTTCAACCTCGTGGAAATGAAAGCCATTCTCAATGCATTCCATATGTGGGTGGAACAAATCCATGAAATGTAGTCCTGATAATGTCCAACAATTTGCTTGTGGTGACAAGGGATGAAACAGTCACCAAACCTTTGCTTCACAGTAGGCAGGGAATACCTTCATGGGTATTCCCAGTATTGGGAGATATTCAAGTCCAACACATTCTTGTCCAGCTGAATGTTCTGGCCAACTCACTATCAAGGGATGACAGCTGCTTCATATAGGGTTATCCCACCAGGAACCTTCCATTTTGGTCTGTCCCCTTTGGAGCCATCTGATGCTTGACATTTCTTTTGCACTGTTCCACAACCCCAGAGGCATAGGCTGTACATGCTCTTTTAATCATCATAGAGGAATTGGGGGCCTACACCTTCCCTCCATTAATTTTGATTGTGAAAACAGTTAATAAATAAGGGACACAGACTGTGATTGCTGTGATTGGCCTTCCTAGAAGAAACACCCTGGATCAATAATCTGCTTGATTTAGTGTCAGACATATTGAGACTAGTCATTGTGACCTCCACTCCACTCAAGCAATTGAGATCTTCAGTAGTCCTTCCATGCCCTAAACAGACTCCTTCTTCACTCCTGGCACCTTTCAGGAATGTCCTGATTGAAAAGGAGTTTTGAGCATCAATCCTGGAGAGTATGACTTGTGTCACATAAATGAAGTCACAACACTCTCATCATTCATTCCCTAATGGCAGACTTCTTTCTCATTCTCTTTCAATACTTGAAGTTAGCCCCTATCACAACCAAGGGATACTGTTCCATGATCTCAGACACATTCTGACTTTATGGATTAGATGATTCTGACTGCAACAAGATAATTTCCAAAATTTGATCCAATTCTGACACATCAAGACATGCTCTCTCACATTATTTGCAATGGATCTCCCCTGGGGCTTGACATGGTCAAAAAATCATCCACGTTTGAGCCACCATTTTCCCCCCTCCCCACACACTGGTTGAAGCAGTTATCATACATGACTTGCAGTTCATGGTAACACTAACTTCAACATGCAGAGTGAGTGAACTACATATGGGTCTGCATGTCTGAAATAAGCGCAGTTCCAGTCTGATGGTTCATTTGTTCTAATGATTCCTTCCTAAGAACATCACTAGTCACTAGCCAGCAACAGTAACTGTTTGTTCCCTATCCTTGATTGAGTTGTTAAAAAATGCAGAGATGTAGGGACCCACATGTACCCTCAGATGTTACCTGTGATGCATGGACAATATTCACGTCAACTGTGAAAGACTGTTCCTACCACTGAAGGCAGGAATGCAAGACATAACCTGACAAGCTCTGGCCACTTGGCTAAAAGGAGTTATTGAATCAATGTACTCTGAATTCTTGCAGGTACACAAATGAAACTTTCAGGTCACGAAATATGAGCTGCTTCCATGAGCCAGACCTTGAATGTAATGTCTCATTTTATGACATAGTGGAGTCAGCTGAATGGCATTCCCAATCTGCCTTCAGTAGTTTCCATTTGCATTACATGGCATTGCCAAGGAGAGAACTGAATCGAGTTGAGTTCGTTGTAGCTGCACAGACAGTAACCACTCTCTGTTCATCAAAGCACAAACTTTGATCCAGACATGAATTTGTCACTTTCAGTTTATTTGAGTGAGAAGTTTTTGATCGTGAGACAATAATCAAGTGTAGAAAAACAGGGATCTGCTGCATACATGTTTAAACAAATTATTCTTGTTGTGCTAGAAATTCCTCCTTTTAGTAGAGCAATCATGCTTCCAATGGATGACACAGGTAGAAGAAAGATGTTCAGCATTTCCTCCTCTTACCTATTATCTTAATGTAATATCATCAGTTAATGTATTTGATTGAGTTTTTGTAAATTATGTTTCTCCAACTGTACTTACTAGATCACATTTCAAGTACTTCATCACACCCTTCCTCACAATGGGAACATTCTTTAAAGTGTCAGTCAAGTAAAAAACTGGTTTAAACGGGGTATAATGGTAGCCACCTGGCACATGGAAAGGGGAGTTAACCTGTAAGAGTTCATTCCCTTTGTCTACATAATCTATAGACAGAAATACATTTTTTTCCATCTAGCCAGAAGAGCTGGACTCAGAGGTAGCAAAGAAAGCTATCCTCATGGGTAATTCCATGCCATCTCACTGGGAGATCACCTGGGGACCATCTCCAATCTCCGTGAAATTTGTTGCAAAATTTCAGTAAAAAATAAAAATTTGTTATAAAGTTACGGCTGATTGAAGTGGTGATGGATGGCGTAATTTTTCCACTTGCAAATTTCTCCTACAATGGAGGGTTTTCAGAACACTTTTTATTGTGTAGATATTAGTCTGACATACTTCATATTTATGACCTGGGGAATCTGAATCAGAGGTCAGATTTTGAATATCACAGACATTTGTAGAGATGTACACCCCTAAAGTTGGCCTTTTTCATTATATGTCTTTTTCTTCAATCTTTAAGGTTATCCATCACAAACACCAAATATGATTTTATTTGAAAACTATACCTATGGAGGATTGTACCAAATTAATCATCATCTAAATCAAATTTATTTTTAAGCTGTTGCTCAAAGTTGGAACAAATCACAAAATGTGAAAATTGTTTCAACCTTGAATAGAAGGATCAATGTGTTATTTACAAAGTTCAAGCTCAGCCTCTAAAAAAAGCATTCGCCTATGACAAAGAGGCCAGGCAAGGAAATGGAGCCTGATGATATTTGTGATGACTGGACCATGACATTTTACTAGATGATGATGGAGGATTTCAGAACTTCATCAGACAATGAGGATGAATTGTTGGACTTCGTACTAGATGACATTAGACAGTGATATTTATAAGACACTGAATTAAGGAAAAATGTGGACTTCAGGTTTGTACACATAACAATTTAATACAATATAATAATAATAATATAATACAATTTCCATTTGATTGGGTACCCGGGTAACCAATCATTAGGATCAACACATACCTGATAGAAGTTTTCTAAACTTTTGACAGCTTTACTTCCATCCCTGATAGAGATTCATAGCCTCAGTCACATCTGTGCTGGGGATGATCAAGACAGATTCCTTTGCCCAGTTAGGGTACTGAAGTTCTATCTAGCAGTTGCTAAGGTAGATGGTAAGGTTGAAAAAGTTTTTCTCCTTCATGGCCTTAGGTGTTGTATGGAATTTGCATCAAACCATCAAGAGACCTTATCTATCATTGTCAGAATCCTCTCATTTATGAAGCTAAAAGACCATGAAGTGAGGGCTATCACTACCTCTTAGACGTAGCTCAATCACTTGTCTTTAAAGAATTTTATAAAGGTTGCGTTTCGGCAATCGCACAAAACATTCACATTTGACATTTGATCCTTACCAAACCAGAGCAAATGTATTTTTTCTCTGGGTACAATTGTTGCGGTACAAAAAGTGACCCAGATTGCCTCTTATAACAGCAGTTGAATGGCTTGGCTACAAGGAGAGCAATATTTGAACTTTTTAGTCATGTACAGTCCATTAGCCCCTGTCCTTACTGATAAAATCTCCTCAACAATATTGACCAGTAGCATATTAGTGATAGTAAAATGTAGTTATTTTGATGAAGGGTGAGGAGGTGAAGCTTATTTTAATTACGAAATGCTTAACTGTCACTGTACATTAGATGCCCTCCTCCCCCCTCTCCCCCCCCCTCGTCTGATTCTGATCTTCTTCATTAGTCAAGGTCGTAGAAAACAATGAGGTTGCACACCAATTACAGATGGTCAGAATGGATTGATGCACATGTTATAAGAATTTCTTGAACAGGAAGCTGGTGCATCTAACACAAACAAGGCTTTTCCATTGCATGAAGAGTAAGCTTAGCAGTGGTGACAAAACTAAAATCTGTTTTACCCACAGGAAGAGAGATTGCTGCCAAAACTGCAGAAAGTGCAGAGTGTATGTTGAGGATATTAAGAAGGCTACAAGAGCAACTGTGGAACAGATGGCAGCGATGACAGGAACAGAAAAAGAACTGGGCCCAGTTCTCTAGATAGTCAAACACACCAAGGATACTAGTACTAGGATAACTACAGCTAGATAGTCAAACACACCAAGGATATTAGTATTTGGGCAACTACAGCTAGATAGTCAAACACACCAAGAATACTAGTACTAGGGCAGCTACAGCTAGATAGTCAAACACACCAAGGATACTAGTACTAGGGCAGCTACAGCTAGATAGTCAAACACACCAAGGATACTAGTACTAGGGCAACTACAGCTAGATAGTCAAACACACCAAGGATACTAGTACTAGGTCAACTACAGCTAGATAGTCAAACACACCAAGGATACTAGTATTAGGGCAACTACAGCTAGATAGTCAAACACACCAAGAATACTAGTACTAGGGCAGCTACAGCTAGATAGTCAAACACACCAAGGATACTAGTACTAGGGCAGCTACAGCTAGATAGTCAAACACACCAAGGATACTAGTACTAGGGCAACTACAGCTAGATAGTCAAACACACCAAGGATACTAGTACTAGGTCAACTACAGCTAGATAGTCAAACACACCAAGGATACTAGTATTAGGGCAACTACAGCTATGAGTCTAGTACTAGGGCAACTAAAGCTATGATACTAGTACTAGGGCAACTATACCTATGATGCCAGTACTAGGGCAACTACACCTATGATACTAGTACTAGGGCAACTACAGCTAGATAGTCAAACACACCAAGGATACTAGTACTAGGGCAACTACAGCTATGATATTAGTACAAGGGAAACTACAGCTATTATACTAGTACTAGGGCAATTACAGCTATGATACTAGTACTAGGGCAACTACAGCTGTTATACTAGTACTAGGGCAACTACAGCTATTATACTAGTACTAGGGCAACTACAGCTATGATACTAGTACTTGGACAACTACAGCTATAATACTAGTACAAGGGCAACTACAGCTAGATAGTCAAACACACCAAGGATATTAGTATTTGGGCAACTACAGCTAGATAAACACACCAAGAATACTAGTACTAGGGCAACTACAGCTAGATAGTCAAACACACCAAGGATACTACTATTAGGACAACTACAGCTAGATAGTCAAACACACCAAGGATACTAGTACTAGGGCAACTAAAGCTATGAGACTAGTGCTAGGGCAACTACAGCTATGATACTAGTACTAGGGCAACTACAGCTAGATAGTCAAACACACCAAGGATACTAGTACTAGGGCAACTACAGCTATGATACTAGTACTTGGCCAACTACAGCTATGATATTAGTATGAGGGAAACTACAGCTATTATACTAGTACTAGGGCAATTACAGCTATGATACTAGTACTAGGGCAACTACAGCTATGATACTAGTACTAGGGCAACTACAGCTAGATAGTCAAACACACCAAGGATACTAGTACTAGGGCAACTACAGCTATGATACTAGTACTAGAGCAATTACAGCTATGATACTAGTACTAGGGCAACTACAGCTAGATAGTCAAACACACCAAGGATACTAGTACTAGGGCAACTACAGCTATTATACTAGTACTAGGGCAACTACAGCTATGATACTAGTACTAGGGCAACTACAGCTAGATAGTCAAACACACCAAGGATACTAGTACTAGGGCAACTACAGCTATTATACTAGTACTAGGGCAACTACAGCTATGATACTAGTACTAGGGCAACTACAGTTAGATAGTCAAACACACCGAGTGGCCGAGTGGTCTAAAGCGCTCTCCGTTACGGATCACTGCCATCTCACCTCTGTCTACGTGGGTTCGAGTCTAAGATTCGGCAAATGTGGATATGTGAGAAAGCTTGCCAGTAGCTTCTCGTGGGTTGGTGGTTCTTTCCACGGATTTCCCGGTTTCTTCCTCCACCATTAATACTGGCCGCCATGTATAGCCTATCGTGTGCTGAAAAATGGCGTTAAGTCCCACAACAACAACAACAACAACAACAACAACCAAGGATACTTGTACTAGGGCAACTACAGCTATGATACTAGTACTAGGGCAACTACAGCTATTATACTAGTACTAGGGCAACTACAGCTAGAGCAGATGGAGAAATTCCAAGATGATCTAGATGAAACCAAAGAAGACCTCAGAGAAACTGGAGTGTTGCAGTGATTGTAAAAAGCTCTCAGGTACTAGATGAAGACATCAGAGAAATTGGAGAGAGTGTTGCAGTGATTGCAAAAGGCACTCAGGTACTAGATGAAGACGTCAAAGAGGCACTTGTGAACATTCTAAAGTCATCACCACCTGCATACATAGCAATGATTATTTACTGAACCAGCTTATTAGTGGATTTTTGAAAATCCTATACATGCCATTTATCACAGACCACAAAACTGGAATGAGATTATGTTCAAACTGCAGCAGACATGAGTGATTGCTACATGAATAAATATGGAAAAAGTCCCCAGTCCAGTGTGGTCAGCCTATCAATGCATGAATGATGCATTCAGTAATAAAAACATTGAAGAAAGTGAGAAATCATATCAAGAATTTTTTATAAAAGCAGAGACAGTTAGAAAACATGAAACAAAAAAGGCTGCCACTAGACCCACATATGAAAATGTTTGCAAGCATAAACCATCTGTGGAAGAATGTCTCGGTGTGTCATTGTGTAACCAAACACAGATAAATAAACTCATGAATTGGTCACAAACACTAGTGGGGGAAGTTCATGTGGACAACAATGCACCAAAAGTCATCTATGTGGTTGCATCAATTCATCAGCACTTGCTAACCAACAAGATTATGGACCCAGGGATGTTTCACACATTGATGCACGAACTTGTTTAAGACATTGATGATATATGTTATGACACCAATGATGAATTATTATGTACTTCCTGTTTTGCAAAAAATCACTGCTGTATTATGATGTGTTCTTATAAATACATGCCGGAGCATCACTTCAATGACTACAGACTCATCAACAAAACCATGTGACTTTTTCTATGCCAATTACTGCATGGGAATCACAAACTCTTGAGACTGCAGTAGCATCATTGCATGTGTGTTACAGATGACCTAATACCCTATCGTGTCAGTTTGGTGGTCTTCCCATGAATAAGTCATTTTTGTTTTTGGTGGATTATGGGAAAACCTGCTTGCATGACATTATGGAACTGGCCTTGGTAATGCTTTCCAGGGATTGATTAGAGACACCATAAGTACTTTCAGACTTATCTTCGTGTAATGCAGCAACTGCTAAGCAAATTGCAATGTGAGTCATTGATAGTGTGAAGAAAATTGGTCTAGATCAATAAAACATTCTCGGATTGCAGGCAGTTCAATCAGTTTGAGATCAGCTATGATGATTAGTGATTTTTTGGATCCAAACACAGTCACATTATTCTGTAAGGCAAATGCCAATGATGCAGTTTGGTTTGATGGAGATGATGCTGTTGGTATAGTTGAGTTGTCAAAATTAACATTGTGCATATTTGTGCTAACCCCTTCACTGTCTACAGAGGACCATTTGTTGTTGTTTATACAACCATATTAGCACTGTCATTTCTTCCACATACTACAGACTCTCACTCAGTAACACATATTCAGGGACAGTTTACATGGCAAATAAGTACCCAGCATGGTTATATCACACCAAAACATGTGTTCATGTCATTTCAAAATGCAATTTGAGCTAATGACCATGTTGCAAGATGATATTTGACCACTTATAAATGACTGAAGTTTCACAGGGGATAAACTGTCACCTAAAACCCTCAAAGAAATTTGCTTAACTTCACAGACAATCAAGTTACAGATGTATAGCACAGTCTGTGGTCATACATCTGTATATGGACCAGCATCAAAACATTGACATGGAGTTGTTCAGGCAGTATGTGGTTCATACTCGTGTAGGTGTGGCTCCTGCCAGCAGTTACAGATGCTTTGCTTTGATACTGTCTAAAAAGATTCTGTTGTTGGAGGGCCTGGATGGTACAAGGAGGGTCCTTTACATGGAAAATACATAGAATTGTAGTCCTGTTAACATTTTCAAATTATACTGTCCCATCATGAGGATAATGGATAATGTTATGTCATATCTTGAGGATAATGTTAACATTATTACAATGCAGCTTATCAATAAGAAGCATAAGGCAAAATGATTGTGGGGCCACACTGAGGCTTTCTTTGACACAGTTAACTGGAAATGACACCATATAGTTGACCCAAACACAGCTTAATCAGCTTAATGCAGTGAAACAAAATAGCTAATTGGTGATGTTAAAATTATCCAAGTCTGACATGACACAAATACAAAAACACTGGTGGAATATTTCCATTCCTCTCAGCCACTCAGGCCTTTTTAGCAGCAGCTGTGGCTTCTGTGGTTGCAAAAGCAGCAGTGTTAGGGGCTGATCCAAGATGACTTTAGAAGTGTTAGGAACATGATCCAAGATGACTTTGAAAAACGCAATTGGAGGCAGCATAGCATTTTGTAAATGAATAAATAAAGGAAAAGACCTTTCATTACCAGGGATTGTTTGCAGAATAGCCACATAATGAGGTCTCTAACAACTTGCAAAAGGCCACATGTCCTTTAAGCAATCTTCATTTACTCATGATGGCAAAATCAGTCAAGCATTTGCATGGTGTCTTTATGCTGAATGAGCTTGCATCAGTGATTCCCAGAATTATTAACTTGGATTTAACAACAGGACCTGGAAAACACTAGGAACCCCAATCATCTTTTATATTTTGACTTGAAGCTGTTGGTTATTTAGCCAGGAGTGGTGGATGGCAACCACTGTTTTATTCAACTTTGCCATTTCAAGCTAGCCTGGATGGAACAATGTGTGGGCATTTTGTTATTGAAGCATTGCATGCACTTGAACATTCATGAACCCCACCAGCACATGTTGATTTTACTTTGTCACTTAGAAAGTACACTTTATAATACGTGTATATTAAATGCCTGTTATTAACATTTATGGCCATTACTCTGCCCAACACAGTACTGATGTGGATTTGAGCAGGTTTGCCACCAAAGTTGAGTTTATTAGCCAGGCTGTTAATGATGTTGACCAGGCATGCTTGTAATTTTCCAGACTCAAACTGGAAAACTAAAACATCCAACATGGAGATTCCAGATATTGTTCTAGAGGTTGCGAGGCACTGTTGCACAAAACCCTAATGAATCAGCGAAATAAGGGAAATCAAAGATGCTAGTTTGTTATTTGCATCCATCAAAGACTATGTCAACACAAATACAAAATCAAAATTTAAAAGTCTGGTGATGAAATGAGTGGAGACCTTATTATGAATGGAACCTGAATCCAGCTGGTTCAGGAGTCTATCAGTGATGATAATGCTGCTACAAAACAATACCTGGATATAAAATTCACCAGTATCAAAGTCATGGCTGGCAACAATGAATTGATAAATAAATATGTAAGGATTGAAGATTATTGATGGAATAAATCATATTTACTTTAGCTTTAAATATCAAACTGTTTCATGTTAATGGAATAAATTATTTTAACTTTAACTTATGTAAATATCAATCTATTTTATCCAATTGGTTTACTTTACACTTTCTGCTGTCCTGGATATTATTTCTTTATTGTGTATGGATCTACTTCCACATGGGTGTCATTGTGTATGAATCTACTTCCACACAGGTGTCATTGTGTATGAATCTACTTCCATACGGGTGTCATTGTGTATGAACCTACTTCCACATGGGTGTTATTGTGTATGAATCTATTTCTACACCGGTGTCATTGTATATGAATCTACTTCCACACAGGTGTCATTGTGTATGAATCTACTTCCACACAGGTGTCATTGTGTATGAATCTACTTCCACACGGGTGTTATTGTGTATAAATCGACTTCAACACAGGTGTCTATTATTATTCAGTTAGTTGAGCAATGGCAATATCTGGAAGATCCTGATGCTGAAGCCAAAAATTAGACTACAGAAATTTTCTACATAGATCAGGTCTTGTCAACAACTCATTTAAAACTTATTTGGCTGCAGGCACATTTAAGATTAATAAGGATGAGAGAATATAAATACCTCTACTAAATGCTAATGAAGTCTAATTAATAATTGTTAGTGTTTGTGTTTAAGATTAGATTATTATTATATACAAGTGATGGATTCTGAGATAAAGATAAGGTTGTGGAAATTTCCGACTGATGAAAGCTGCTAATATTGATAACGATATTTTTCCACTTGTTGACAGATATCTGCTTCAAACTTACAGCATTAAAACTACCATTGTACACACTGAAATGTAATCTTGGTAAGGGCCAAACACAGACTTACCGGTGAGACCATGCTGATGTACCATAAGCAGTTTGGAATCATTATACTTGGCCAGCGCATCATTAATAGAAGATCTGTGATAGACCCGCAATGTTTCTGATGTGAGAAAATAATTGAAGCAGAAAAATATAACTGAGATGAAATCAAGAGAACCACATTGCTTATGAAATACAATTGCATGTGTGTGGTTGTAGATGCAATTTGCAGAATTGCCATGGCAACCAACATTGGCTTTGGTGTGACATAAATCATGACTACAGCAGCTGTTATCAGCACACTAGTCAGAATTGTTGTTGGAGCTATATTTGTCATAACCAGTATGACTGGTGGCACTGGTAAAATAATTTTAATGATTGCATACACATTTCTATTCAGAACTTCTCATGGCAGCACAATGTAGTCTCAGTACAATTATTAAACTCTACTTAATGACACTTGGTAGAAATGGAAAACCATCAGTGACTTCATGCACAGGTAAGAAACTAAGACACCAGTGACCAAAAACTGGCATTTGATTTATAGGTAATGAAAACTGAGTAATTGTTTACATGTTTGCAGATGTACATTGATCAGGAATAGTAACATCACTTGAGGCTTACCACATGGGGAAGCTCACCATGGTTTCACAAGTGTAATTCACACTCACGTGTGATTTAAGGGTAAAGTCATGGAGTATAGAAGGATTTGGCCTATATCAGTAAGCAAAATCCATAAGTACCATAATGACACTACTCAAACAATAAAAGTCAGCATACTTCATTACACCATAGATTTTACATCAGTTCTCCCCATTAAGCAATACAAGTCAACATACCTCAGTACACCATGGATTTTACCCCAGTTCTTCCATCAAGCAATAAAAGTCAGCATACCTCAAGAGAACCATGGATTTTACACCTGTTCTTCCATCAGGCGATAAAAGTCAGCATAAGTCAGTGCACAAGGGATTTTACACAAGTTCTCCCCATGAAGCAATTAAAGTCAAGCCTACAGTACTTTGAATCAGTACACCATGAATTTTTCACTAATTTTCATTGATGTTTACATCTTGACTTGAACAATTTCTTCTTTTTACTTGTTGCTTTGGAAAGGTAGACATTGAAATTACATGTATTTTATGAATATTTTATGAATTCGCTGTCATTTACATGCACTGTTGTTGGCTTCCTTTTAATTGTAACAAGATAACCGAGTTTGGATTTCAGATTTACAACAGAACACTTTTGATGGTGATACAAATACAATGTTTATTGATGTGTGATTTGAATGAGAAAGAATATTGACTAATACATGCGTGTGTAAGATCCAAATATTGGACAAATTAAGATAATGCGCACGAACTTAAAAATGCAACAAATATAAATACAAATGAATGACCTTACACAGTACAAGGGCAAAGGTGAACAAATCACAGCAATTTCACACGATGAAAAGAATGGGTGTTTTACTCAATAGTAAAAATGATGCATTCACTCAACTAGTGAAAAATGAGATATTTTTTTTACTCAAATAGTAAAATGATGAATTGATTGGGCAGATATCATACAGAAATATCTTTACACTCCCAAAACAACCGGTATAACAAAACCCCAAAATTAGCCCACGGCTAAAAGATTACATGCATGGAGTAACACAAAACACTCCCGTCAATATCACACTTGACTACCAGCCCCACCGGTCAATCAAGCAAGCATCATTATAGGTAGCCAACAACCACAATTCAATTCCTTGGTCAATCAAGCAATCAGCGCCCACCAATTCGGTCTGCAATGCCCGATCACCTGCTACTTGACCAGCAACACTGTTCACTCAGCTCTACGGCTGCTATGGTTAATTTCTGTGGTTAGCTCTTTAGCTGGTACCACGTCAGCCACAATCACCATGGATCACTCTGGTCAGCTGAAAATACATCTAACACTGTGTACTACTTATGACACGGTATATAGGATAAAACGTAATGATGTTATATACGGTAAGTTATACAAATCACATTATTGGTACAATAGTACAAAACAATAAACAGGTTCAGAAGTGAACCCATGTCTGATAAAATTCCTATGGTACTAAACGTTTCTTAATAAAATGCAACTTTATATTGTTAATGTAAATCTCTTGCTAAGTCACAAACAAGAATAGAAAGTATTGCATTATACCACGCAAGCCAAAGCTACATAGAAAATGTACAAAAATAAATGTAGTAGTACAATAGCTGTAACTTACAATATACAAAAGAAATAATATACATAAGAAATTAATAGATTACATACCTCTACAGCTGAAGATGTGCAG
Source organism: Megalonaias nervosa (assembly GCA_016617855.1). Lineage (NCBI taxonomy): Eukaryota > Metazoa > Mollusca > Bivalvia > Unionida > Unionidae > Megalonaias > Megalonaias nervosa. The sequence goes on from JAECUM010006189.1 coordinate 43,635, forward strand.
GTCCCTAAGTAGACTGCTTACTGATAAAATGTTCCGTAATGTGAAGATATCACTTTACAGTGAGGCATTTGTACACAGACGATGTAGCCTTCATCGTCTGTGCACTGGAAAAATTTGGTTTTTCCTATCGAAAGCACTTCGCACGTGTGGCATAGGATGAACCGAACTCACAGTTTTGAAATAATGTACAATATACAAAAATCACCCTTGGGTATCGTTGTACACAAAAAACAAAACCCAAGTACATTTATTTAATAAATAGAGAGATTTATACAATTCCGTGACATTAATGGTACTTGGAACATAGTATTTGCTATGCCATGCTACAGAAATGGAAGCTAAGTACATTTTCCAAGGACAAAAGAAGCTGCCAACCCTGGCTGATCTATGTGGGTATTGAACTTGCAACCCATTGACTATGAGACCAATGTTTAATTTGCAAAGAGCATGATCGTGAGAGTCCATTCATTGTGTGACCAAAATATGAATTTGTTCCAAAACCCATTATAAAGCTTGAGCTACACATGTTTTGTTTACACCATGTAAACCTCAATAAATGATAATACTCAAATTTGAACTAAAAAATAGGAGAAACTTTTGTAAAATAACATGATACGACAGAATAAAAATTGTGAGGCTACCGGTTATCAAATAATAAATAATTTTAAAAATTAGGTATTTCTTTTACTGTTTCCATTTTCATCTCTTTGCCATTCCATTATCATCTCATTTTATTTTATACTCTGACATGTATTATGTACTAAAATCCTTGACATGCATTACTATAATCCTTGACATGTATTACTAAAATCCTTGACATGTATTATTTATTGAATCCTTGACATGTATTACAAAAATCCTTGACATTTATTATTTACTAAAATCCGTGATTTGTATTACTAATGTCTTTGGCATCTATTACTTAAATCTTTGACATGTGTTATTTACTAAAATCCTTAACATGTATTATTTACTAAATTCCTTGACATGTATTACTAAATTTGTTGACATGTATTACTAAAATCCTTGACATGTAAGACTACAACTCTTGACATGTATTACTAAAATCCTTGACATTTATTAATTACTAAATTCCTTGACATGTATTATTTACTAAACTCCTTGAAATGTATTATTTACTAAAATCCTTGACATGTATTATTTACTAAAATCCTTGACATGTACTATTAAAATCCTTGACATGTATTACTGAAATCTTGGACATATATTATTTACTAAAATCCATGACATGTATTATTTACTAAAGTCCTTGACATGTATTATTTACTAAAATCCTTGACATGTATTACTAAAATCATTGACATGTGTTATTTACTAAAATCCTTGACATGTATTATTTACTAAAATCCTTGACATGTATTGCTAAAATCCTTGATGTTTATTAATTACTAAACTCCTTGATATGTATTGCTAAAATCCTTGACATGTATTATTAAAATCCTTGACATGTATTATTTACTAAATTCCTTGACATGTATTACTAAATTTGTTGACATGTATTACTAAAATCTTGACATGTATTACTAAAACTCTTGACATGTATTACTAAAATCCTTGACATTTATTAATTACTAAATTCCTTGACATGTATTACTTAACTCCTTGACTTGTATTATTTACTAAAATCTTTGACATGTAATATTTGCTAAACTCCTTGACATGTATTACTAAAATCCTTGACATGTATTACTAAAACTCTTGACATGTATTACTAAAATCCTTGACATGTATTATTAAAATCTTTGACATGTATTACTAAAATCCTTGACATGTATTATTTACTACAATCCTTGACATATATTACTAAAATCCTTGACATGTATTATTTACTAAATTCCTTGACATGTATTACTAAAATCCTTCACATGTATTACTAAAACTCTTGACATGTATTACTAAAATCCTTGACATGTATTATTAAAATCTTTGACATGTATTACTAAAATCCTTGACATGTATTATTTACTACAATCCTTGACATATATTACTAAAATCCTTGACATGTATTATTTACTAAATTCCTTGACATGTATTACTAAAATCCTTCACATGTATTACTAAAACTCTTGACATGTATTACTAAAATCCTTGACATGTATTATTAAAATCTTTGACATGTATTACTAAAATCCTTGACATGTATTATTTACTACAATCCTTGACATATATTACTAAAATCCTTGACATGTATTATTTACTAAATTCCTTGACATGTAATACTAAAATCCTTCACATGTATTACTAAAACTCTTGACATGTATTACTAAAATCCTTGACGTTTATTAATTACTAAATTCCTTAACATGTATTGCTAAACTGCTTGACATGTATTATTTACTAAAATCCTGGACATGTATTATTTTCTAAACTCCATGAAATCTATTGCTGAAATCCTTGACATGTATTACTAAAACTCTTGACATGTATTACTAAAATCCTTGACATGTATTATTTACTAAAATCTTTGACATGTATTGTTAAAATCCTTGACATATATTACTAAAATCCTTGACATGTATTATTTACTGAAGTCCTTGACATGTATTACTAAAATCCTTGACATGTATTATTTATCAAAATCCTTGACAAGTATTACTAAAATCCTCAACATGTATTGCTGAAATCCTTGACATATATTATTAAAATCCTTGACATGTATTACTAAAATCCTTGACATGTATTGTTAAAATTCTTGACATGTATTACTAAAATCCTTGACATGTATTATTTACTAAAATCCTTGACATGTATTGCTAAAATCCTTGACATGTATTATTTACTAAAATCCTTGTTTTACAGGTATAGAGGAAGCTTTCCTAGAGGTTGCAAAGAAATTGATAAAACTATATGAAACAACTCCCACATCAGGATTGAACATTTTGGAGTCCTCGTTTCATAACACTGAAACAGAGCGTCCCTCTTCAAGTATACAACTTGAATCATCGGGACAGAAATCTATCCATAAAGAATCTTCCAGTTCAGGTTGTGCCTGTTGATTACTGTGACGTCATTCAACCATGCAATTGCAGTAATGTGCTTACAATGTATGTCTCTGTTAATGTGTTTCCAGTGTTTTCTGATTTTAAAATATGAAATTACTACTCCACTAGTTGTAATGGAATAAATCTTTAAGTTACAAGGTCATTATAGACTTTGAAATGATGGATTTAATTACAAGGATATTATAGACTTTGAAATGATACATTTTTTATGAGAATTGTTTGGATAATCTCTGGTATAGAACAGTTTAAATTTAGTTGATAGTTACATGTCATGAGTTTATATTGATGTTGGTGAAAGTGTGCTGGTTTTAATAATATTCCTTTCTATAAAGAGAAAGAACTTTCAGCCTAAGAGTCGAATCTGAATTTGAAGATTAAATTTGAAATTAATTTTAGTCATGTACAATTATCTACCTGGCAGCAGCATCATATAAGTTAAGAAGTATCACAATTTGTTCTGAAACAAATTTGTAATTAAATTTAATATGTATAAACAGTATAAAGTGACAAGTGCTTTTTGAAAGTAGATATTCTTCTTTTTTGTGATTCTCATTGCTACAACCTCATCTTGAAAATAATGGTTTTTAGATTCGAGTTTCTACCGCTCTTACTTTTGAATATAAAAGGTTCATTAATAAATTTGGAAATGATATATTGGCACTAATTTAAGAGTTAAATAGGTTCACAAGTTTTCTAAGTTGTATTTTGTTTATTTATTTAATTGTTTCGTAAGTGTGTTTTCTCATATCTCTTTCCTATATCTGTTTTAAGCACGGTCATGTGAGCAAAGATATTTTTAAAATATTTATATTATTTCTTAACAGTTAATTAATAAAAACACTTTTATTGTCAAATTGAGTTCCACTGCTTAGAAATATTGCTTTATGTGTAATGTGAATTTGTCTAGAATGTCAAGAAACAGTGCACACAGCTCAGGAGTTTGCTGGATATGCTGTTAAATGTATTTAGAATAAAATATATTATTTTAATTTGCAAGCAGCTCGTTAATAAGTTTTTGAACAAAAGTTGTGTGTATAGGCTAACATAAATTAATTAAACAGAAATTGAAATTGTAAAAAATGTGTTATTAAATTTAGTCTGATTTCGTAGTATTGAATTTTTATTGAATTAATAATCATATTTTGTGGTAAATTTGGACATTAGAATTTAATGAACATATAAATGTTTTCCTGTTTTCCTTTTTTTTTTAAAGCTTACCTGGCCATAAAGCCAGGTGAGTTTATGGTAGTGTCATCGTTCACTTTCAGCTATTATGTACATCTTCTTAAAAACCAGTTTGAACATAATTTTACAAGGTGTATTCTGGCATCAAGGCATTTCAGATTTCTTTGATTATCCAATACAGTCACCATTATTAAAAACAGAAAAATCTTGAAACAATTTTCTTTTCAAGAACTCTCAACAGAAATTGAATAGAAAGCATCCTAGCATGAATGTCTTTCAAGTTTGATGCCAATCCGTCAAGCATGACCACCATTTCTAAAAATAAGAAAACAGTATATGGCTTTCTCTCATTTACTGCTCAACAGTATTTGAGCAAATCTGACAGAAAGTGTCATGGTGCAAAGGTCATTCATATTTAATCAGAATGATGCCAACCCATCATCAAATACAGGGAGACAGTGATTCATTGGTCAGACCTACAATCAGAAGGGTGCAGATTCAAATCCTACCATCAGGCTAGCCTGGCTCAGCTACTGTGGTGTGTCTTTAAGCAAAGCACTTTACTCCAATTGCCTTGACGCTAAATAACCTACTTGTGTTGCTGTGCCATAAAGCATCAAACCCAACCAATCCAAACCATCATCAAATATGGCAACCATTACTAAGAATAGAAACAACCTTGTACAAGTTATATAAACTGCTCAGAATTTGACCAAATTTTTACTTACATTTTTACTTACAGTATACTAGCATAGAGGGCTTTTTTTTAAAATCTGAGATTACTGAAAAATATTTTTAAAATATCTTTAAATGACTTTCTTGCAGAAACTACTCAACAGAATTTGACCAAATTTGACAGAAAGCAGCCTGACATATAGAGCTTTTAAATGATTCTATCCACCTTCAGGTGTTGCAACCATTACTAAAAATTAAACAAAAAACTATATGAATTCTTCTCTTAAACTGCTCAACATAATTTGACCAAATATGATGGAAAGCATCATAGTCTTTCATTCAAATGATGTTAACTCATCATCAGATATGGAAACTATTAAATTATTAAAAAAGAAAATTTAAAACTTTATACAACTTAAGTGCTGCTCATAATTTAGCCATATCCAGGTGTAGACGGCTTTCAGATTTACAGAAATTATGCAAATCCATAATTAGACATGGCTGCTGTTATTTAATAATAGCAAAATATTTAATGGACTTCTTCATAAAAACTGTTCAACAGAATTTGACTACATTTGAGGGATAGCATCATTTCAGATGGTTCAGATGGTTCTGATCCACCATCGGTTATAGCTGCCATTACTAAAAATATAAAACTTTAAAATGACTTCTAAAAAACTGCTGAATGGAAGTTGACCTGAAAGCATCCTGACATAGCAGGCTTTCAGATTTATACAAAATATGCCAATATAATTTTATTTATGACTTTATAAATAGTAAAACCTATAAATGGCTTCTTACAAACTTCTCAGCATAATTTGACCAAAATTTGAGAGAAAACATTCTAGCATGGAGATCTTTCAAATGTGTACTGATGGCTATTATTTCTAAAAATAGAAAAAACTTTAAATGACATGAGAAACTGTCATGAGAAATTGGAGACCAAATTTGGCAGAAAGCATTATTGCATAAAATCCACCACCAATTATAACTGCCATTAAAAGGATAAAGAAAAACCTTCAATGATGTTTCTTAATCTGCTGTTCCAAATATGATCAAATTTAACAGTAATAGTAATAGTAATTTTATACAGGTCATGTATGCACATATATTCATCTTAAATATAAATTCTTGTTTTAAAATACTAATTTTCTTTAACAAAGTCTAATCAATCCTGATTATTGAATGCTCTGCACCTTAAATGTCATCAAGAAACTTCAAACAAAAATTATCAGTTGCTATGGACTTTTACAATAGTGGCCAAGTACAAAACTTGATCAGGAAAAGAACATGTGGAGTCTAATCATGACAATATAGGGTAATGTTTATCATCATGTGTAGTCTTCATTGTGACATCACAGTATGTGACAGTCAATCCAGATTGTACTGGATCATACCTTTAGCTTGATCTTATCCAAAAAAGTCCTCATACTTTAAAATTGATTTTTGCTGTAAATCATGATCTTCCAAAGAAATATTGATGTATGAAGACCCAAATAAATAATCACCATTTGAAGGTATGTAGAGTCAAATTCTAAAATATGACATCCATTACTGAAATAGTCTTTGTTGAACACCTACATGATCTATGTGACTTTTGCTATAATAAGGGCAAAAGAATAGAAATACCTGGGCTGAATGATAATCAAGTCACATTTATACAAAGGATTCTGAGTCTGATATGCCTTCCATTTTAGTCACAAGTACTAAAAATAGACAAGTCTCTAAACATCGTCATCTCAGAAACCATTTTACCCAATGTGACTACATATTACAAACAGCATTCTGGAATGAAGTAATAAACTTGTGAAGAAAAAAAACCTTATGCAGAATTTTACCAAATCAGACAAAACTGTCTTTTCTTAAAGACATTTCATATTTATGCCAATTATGCTAATCCATCATGACTGCCATTCCCTAAAAGAGAATAACATTTGGACAACTTTATCTTTAAAAAATCACTTTAACAGAATTGGCCGACTTTGACACAAAACATCCTGGCAGAGAAGCCTGTGGATATTAGGTAAATAATATAGAAGTGCCCTCAAATATGGCTACAGATACAAAAATTGGAGATATATGTTGGAGCAGTTGTTTATTCACAGCACTGGAAAACATTTCATCATAAAGCTTCTTCTAACTCAGATTTCTTGGCTTGCAAATCTTGCATCTGGAATTTAGCTTATGTTAGGCATCTGAGCAATCTTTTTAAAGCTTTTCATCTTCTAGACAATTTTCAGAAATTGGGTCAGAAATACACCTTAAGTTTAAGTATTTTTTTAAAAATTTATGATCATTGTTCTTAGCATCTTCATCATTCATAGTTTTACTGTTGTCTGCAAATCTGTGTATCTTCTGTTGTGAAGTAATTCAGGCTACACAGTTTCTAATTGTCTTCCAGAGTTCTCTTTTGATTTAAACCTTGATGCTATTATATTAAACTTGGATGTTTTACGTACACCCAAAAGGGCGCAGCACTCAGACATTTCATTTTGTATACTTCTCGCTAGATGCCCAAGATTTTACATGTAATAGTGGAACTTTATAAACAGGGTTTAGACAAAACGTCTTGCAGTGAAAATCACACATCTTGCCAGCGCCAACATTGATTTCATAATTTGTTTACCAATATAGAAAATCAAAAAAAAGTTTTAAAAATGTTTAGAAAGTTGAATACAAAATATTAACCAAGATATCTAGTTCTAGTCATGCTGATTTTTTTTTTTTGTTGCCTTTTTCCACCATACTTTCATGGGCAAGGTTTTGCCCCTATTTTCTGTGCAAACATTTTCTTGAAATAGATATATTTGTAGTCTGGTTTCTTGTAATGGCTTTTAATTTTCAATATGAGAATATATTATTGAGGATAGACAACCAGATTTTTTCTGAGTCCAACATGAATTTCAATCGACTGTTTATAATGTTCTGATGTTAAAAGTTTTGTCTGCTTTTATTTAATATTAACGGAACATGCATTCCAGGACTGTCAGTACATTTGAGAAAGTCCACTAGTGAAGTGCCAAGAAGTACTTTTGTATGCTTGCTGAAGTTTTTAACTTTTTAAAATGTATTAACTTTAATGTATATATATAGGGTAGATTTGTATTTACTTATCATTTTAGCTCATTTTGCCACAAGGCCAGGTGAGCTTATGGGATTGTCCCACATTCATCATGTCTTCTCCATGAACAATTGCTCTTTTCAACTTCTAAAATCTCCTGGACCAATTTCAACTAAACTTGGCAGGACGTTTCCTGACATGAAGGGATTTTCAAGTCTTACAAATGATGCCTGTCTGCCATTATTGAATACTGAAAAAAGCCATTAAACTTGAGATGGCTGAACATATTTGACCAAATTTAATAGAAAGCATTTCTGTGTAAAGAACTTTGAAGTTTGTACAGATGAGATGGAGATACTGACATGCCTGCCTTAAAGTCATCTTTATATAGCGGTCACCTGGTCTCAATGGCCATTCCCATTTATCCCCTTGAAATTTCTTTTGTAAAAGCCATGTATTAAAAGTCACATAATAAATAGTCACCTCCTTTCTGTGGTCAGTGACCAGGTATATTTAACCAGTCAGTAGTTTCTTACCACTTAAAATGATCACTTGAGTGTGTTGACTGTGTAAATGAAGTATTTATTTTCCCAAGAAAGGCTTTGTTTAGTTAAAAACATATCATGTAAATAGATGCATAAACGTGCCTTATTATGGTAATATTTACTGTGTTCAAGTCAGTGCAGGTGTAATTTTAAATTAGCTAATTGCTGATTTAAGAATCTGAAAAAAACCACAAAACTGTTGATAAATTCATTTTTGTGGTAAATGTTTAATGTAATCCATGTTTGAGAATGTTATATCATCATTAGGTTACAACTTTTAATCCAAGAATAGATAGTGAACAAACACTACACTTATTCTGTTGGTTCCAAAATTTTCTAGAATTGCAATGCCAGATCCTTCAAGAAGACAACTGAGGTCAAATGTTTGTGCCCATACATAATGGTAACAGTATTTTAAATGTAAAGGCATTACAAGTCTTTAAAAAAAGTGACCTATCAATCACTGGGTGGACACTTTCTATATTTAGCCATTGTCTGTTGCTTCAGAGACGGCTGACTCCAGCAACACTATACAACAGCTTTATTAGTAAATATACACTACGTAAAAAAATATACTGAGGTAAATCTTGAATGAAATCTATGAATGAAACCCCTTTCAACCAGAATGTATGAATGAATTACCTGAAATAATAAAACTAATAATAATACATGCAATAATAGTAATAATAATAATAGTGGTAAATGGTATTCATTGCATGGCATTTGTTAAAGAACCAAATTTTAAAGGTGAGCTTGCATTCAGATGTCACATGTATAAAATGGCAAGTTTGGCCTTTTCTCATGGGTACCTCCTATTGACAGGTTTGAATATCATTGCATATTTCCACTGTTACTAAAAATATCAAAACCTGCAAACAGATTCTTCTCAAAGATTGTTCAACAAAATTTTACAAAAGTTGACAGAAAGTGTACTTAGACAGCATATAATAAAGTTACTTTCAAGTTGGTACAAATATTGCTAAAGTTGCATCAAGTATGGTCATCATTACTAAACTAGAAAAACCTTTAGAAGACTTCTCAAAAACTGCTGAGCAGAATTTGACCATATTAGACCAAACATTCCTGACCTGAAGGACTTATTTATGCAGATGATGCTGATTCACCATAAAAGTATGGCTGCCTTTACTAAAACACAGAACAACCTTGAAATAACCCCTCAAAAATCCTTCAATAGATTTAACTAAATTTTACTGAAAGAATACCGGTACAAAGGCATTTCAAACTGGTACAGATGATGCCAGTCTACCATTAAATATGGCTTCTGTTACTAAAAACTTTAAGAAAAACTTTAAATGACTTCTTTTCAAATATTAGCTCCCAAAAATTTGACCAAATTTGGCAGAATCATCCAGTTATGAAGGAGCTTTTGATACAGATTATGCTGATTTACCATCAATTATGACCACCAATACTGTTTAAGAAAATTTGACCAGCTTTGATGCAAAGCATTCTGGGACAAAGGCGATTTAGTATGACATACATTATGATGATGTGCTATCAAATATAGTTGAAAATACAAAAATAGAAAAACCTTGAATCGGTTGTTTTTGTAACATCTGGAATCAACAGCATTATAAGAAATTTCTTTGGAAAGCACCCTGTTAACCCATATTTCTGGTTCAGCTGCTCTTACATTGTGCTCTTATACACATATCAGCCATGTGATTGATCTTAGGCCTACTTGGGTGTCTTGTTTTTTTTCCTTCTGTAGATGTTTGTATGGAATATCATAAAACTTAATGATGAACAGTTTCGCTGGCCCTATAACAACTTGCTTTCCTTATTCACTGCACAAGCGCACAATTATTTTCCAGCACAATCTCATTATTGCATAGATAGTTTCATTAATTCAAAGGAATGATTGTGAATCAAATAGGATTAGTTCTATCTAGAAAGCTCCATTTAATTTTTCAGCTTGAAAGTATATATTTCTATTGGTCTACTAAATGACTTACATAATGTAATATTTTGTTCTCTATACATATTTCCAGCTTGTAGTGATGTTCATTCATTGCTTCAAACATCCATTCATGTGGTCTGTTTTGGTTCATAATTATTTATAATTTGCATTCAGCTATGGTTGTTATTGCTCTTTGGTTATGAACATGAATCCAAGATAAAATATGTGTGCAGTCCTACATCACTGTGCTGAAACTTCTATAACATGGCCTCTTGGTGGCCCAGTATTCTTGGTAATCTGGTCCCTCAAAACAAGCCCAGTCTTCTTTAGAATCTGACTCCTCTATAACCCTATTGCCTCTACAGTTGCCTTTGCTATACAATCTTGCTTCTCTGTAAATCTATCACCTCTACAGTTTGGTCCCTCAGTAATTCCATCCCCTTTACAATCTGTCCCTTCTGTAACCCTATATTTATAAAACCTGGACCCTCAGTAACCACATCATCTCTAGTCTGGCCTGTTTTAAATCTAATATAATCTGCAATCTGGCCCTTCAGTATCCATTTCCTATACAATCTGGGTTCTCTGTAAGCCCATAGCCTCAGTAACTCCATTGCTTCTTCAGTCTGACACCTTGGAAACTACATATCCTCTACATTCTATGCTTCCTTCTAACCCAGTAGCCTTTACAGTCTGGCTCCTCCATAATCCAATCTTCTTTACAATCTGACCTCTCTGTAACTCGGCCTCCTTTATAATCCAGACTCTCTGTAGCCCCACAGCCTTTACATTCTGACCCTTCTGTAGTCTGATCTCATTTACAATCTAGGCACATATTTTGGCCCCATGAAAGCAGTTTTGATGCAAACCCAGCCTCTCTATACTTGCCACCAATCAAACTTTTGGATTCCAACTGTCTTGCTTAAGGAAGTTTAACAGCATTATATTTGTTGGAAATTATAGATCAGAGTGAAATAAGCAAATTATCATGCTTGTAAGAGTATTGTTTTTGTGTTACAAGAATTTGTATTATCATACTTTGTAAACATTGCTGGAGATTGTATACATTTAAAGGAAATATCACTTTTAAAGAGATATACTAACATAGAATCAATAGGGAATAAATTCATTGCTGTGACCACCACAACATTAATATGCCATGCATTAGAATTGTATGGTATATAGCTGCTGCCATAATTTGTGTTGTAATGGGTCTGTCAGATTTGTGCATAACAATTACTGCAATAAGAAGACATATATTTTGGGAAAAACATATTTCTACTTATTTAATCAATCAGATGTTGCCTCCATCATGTCCATGCAGACAGCTTGGAAGAGATATAGTGATTATTCATCAGAATGTTCATACTGTTGTCTGTGTGTGGAGAGTTTAAGTGTTGCCTCCACATTAAAGCAGCCTTCTTCTCAATAAAATGTATTTTCTTTTATTGTATGGCTGATATTTTTATGTTCTGCCCCAATGTTTGTAATTCTTAGTAATCCCTTTGCCACTATTGATTTGAGAGAATATTTGACATTTGTGTTTTTAAGTTCAAAGAAATCTGTGCCAAAATTACAATTTGTTTTTCTTCCAATTTCTCAGAATCCCTTCATCAATGCAACTTGGGCAATGCACCACGAATTAACCCAAAAGTTAGTCACACTTAATTGCAAAATGTTAACAAATTTAGTGAGCAAAATAATTTTCACTAAAATTTTAAAAGATCGTAAAGGATATGATTGTAATGTCAACAATTATATAGACCGTATCTTAAGTTTCTAACCTGCTATAGATATCAGTGCTACTGCTTTGAAACAGCATGTTTTATATGGATGTTTAAATAATTTGTGAGTAGAGGGGCTTGTGAATGTTGCTGTAAAGAAATACCATAAATATTATGTTTTGTCAGCAATTTAATTAAAACATTTCTACACTGTTGGTTGGTACTGGAGATTCAACTGGTTACCACAGATGATCAAATGAGTGCTTTACCAGATCATTCCCCATTAAGATCCTGCATTTGATATAAAATTAGACTATACTGAACTACAAATAGTGCCAAGTCACCAGGTTTGGTTAAAAACCATGCTGTATTTGTTTCAGTCAGCATATAGCAAGAATTCTGTTGTTTCACATTAGATTGTTTGCCTGTGGGCTCACGATATTGCTTGCCTGTGGACTCGCTATAATGCTTGCCTGTGGACTCCTATATCACTTACCTGTGGACTCACTATATCACTTGCCTGTGGATTCACTATATCACTTGCCAGAGAACTATGACAGCTATGTGATAACTAGAACTTATAAAACTCATTCCATAGCCTGAGATGATATTGCCAATATATTAATTTTGTTCCAAGTAATATGTTATTTCAATGTTTGCACTGTAGCAGCCATAAGCTGGCTTGAAAGTCATTACAGTTCAAAACCTTATTTCTCATACATCAAAGATGCTGCATGTGCCCTCAAGAACTAGATTGCAATGTTTAATAAGGATACATCCATGGAAATAGGACATACAGCAAACTCTAAAACTTGTACCACAGATTCCATCCAAAACTTAACCCATAGGTCTATTTGACCTTAACCTTTGACTCCTCTTTATTTTTGAATACATCTGTGACCTCTAGCAATGATAAATTAGCAGGTCTTTGGAAAAAAACTTTTGGTCACAACTTGTAAAAGGATTTTACATCAGTATGTTCCCCCTCGCCTCAGTTTTTCATTGTGGGTATCTTTTTTTCAATCAAAAAGTATTTTGAAAGGTAGTTTTTTAATGGAGACTATGACCAAAGGGATTCTTAGTATATATGACAAAAGGGATTTTAGTGTGGGAAGAAAGTAAAATATATAGCAGTACAAATATCAGGTTTCTAACTAGTAATATGTGGGGTGTGTGAATATGGGAATTTCAGAGACAGATGTGAAGGAAACAATGATAAATCTGGGTAACTAGGTCAGCATCATAGAAACTAATGTTAAGTTGGGTATGAGAATATATCAATAGCAAGTAAAGTTTTGGGGTTTCAGGAAGGCTTTGACAAATCTGGGTAAACAGGTCAGCATCATGACATATCTGGATAACTGGGTCATATTCTTGCTGTTTCAGCACCATTTAGTTATGGTATGATCAGGGGGAAGGGAACTGTCATTCCTCTAGTAATGGTTAGCAAGTCTGTATGTGGGGAAAGGGTGTGGGATTACAATATGTGTATATAGATAGATACAAGATAGTAGAGAAAGTAGAAAGAGGGCAGAGAAAGAAAAAGGGACAGTAGAGGTAAGATGTAGTTGGAAATAAGAATCAAACAGAGATATACAAGATGGGGATGCCTAATAGACATAATGGAGTGATTGATATTCTGAGTGGACAAATAGAGTGAGAAATAGTGTAGATAAACATTAGTGTAGAATTTGGAGAAGTGGACAGAACTAGTGTGCATTTCAGATATAAACAGTAGATTACAATATATTTTAATTAGTATACCACTGGTCCCAGCCACACCCCAAAGTCAACAGAAAGACCCAATGGTAAGATGGACCTTTTAAGTTTGTAATCCTTATGGATGTTTCTTTCACTCTGAATACTAAGTCTGATGAACATCCACTAAATGCAAAACAATTACAAAAAGGTCTTGGCATCCAAAAGAATGGATACAAAGGCATTCTACACTCTGCCTCCAGCCTTTTGTGGTATTCTCAGAGGTGATAGACATATTGCTGAAATTGTCTGTTCAGAATTTCATTGGAAAGAGATGTGTGGTAATATCTTGTGCTACAAAATGAAGACAATTTATCACAAAAGGATTATCACCAAAGGAGCAAAGTGTATTAGGGGTGTTTATTTCAAATACTAGTTTCTTATTTCCATCATATATACAGGGTCCTCATCTAGGACAAGTGTATATGTATATGTATATATATATATATATATATATATATATACCAAATTTACTGTGCAGAAACCATTATTTTCTTATTAGATTCAACATAATCTTGATGTCATGACCTTTAGACCCCAACATCTGCAGACTTCTTTCAAACCCGAAGAGAAAGCCATCCACAAATCTTTTCCTACAAACTAATTCTGGAATAATAGCTATTGTGCAAATCAAGTCACATTCATCTAGTTCTTTGATTTTTGATCTTTTCCTCCCAAAATCACATATACAAATACTGTATCCCATGCATACTATAACTGTAAACACTGTGGACATTGAATAGAATTGCTCCACCTCAGCATCAAGAAAATAGTAAAATATGTGAAATAATATATGGTAACATACAAGATTTTACAAAACTATAACTACACAATCAACAGCTTCACCATCATAAATTATCTAGAGACTTTCTCTCTTTTCCTCTCTCTCCAACTTATTATAGACATACACACCTGTACAGACAACATTCCTCTAAATTTATCTTTATCTTCACAAGGAATCAATATGTAACACACTACTTAGCAGTTTTTTAAAAAAAAAAACATTAATTGTAGATTAAAGAAATAATCACACATCCATGGTCCTTTTTATAATTAACACTTTGTACCCCGAAACATGTAGCTTTGCCATTTAATCAGAAGATTTTTGTATGTGGTAACAAGTTCTATTGCTAGTAAAAAAAAATTACATTCATAGTTTTAACAGAACAAAAAGTATTTTATAAGTCCTACATTAAATGAAATGCTCTGGATTTAGAATATTAATGATGAGAATAAAGCAATGTGCAAGAAGCAAAAGCATAATTGAGAATGCAGTAAGCAAGGTTATTATTCACCCCTATCGTGATCTTGTATGCAAATGCATACATTTTTTTTTTGCTTATTTTGATGCTGTCAACTTCTTGCTGAGTGCTGTTAAGCATATGAAAGTCCTATTAGCATTATTGCTACAAGACATGATGTTGACGTTGTTGTGGGCTTTACACCATTTTTTAGCATGTTATAGCCTATACATAATGGCCAGTATAACTGGTTGGGGAAGAACCCAGATAAAACCCTAGGAAGAACAACTGACCCTGGGAAGCTAAATGGCTAGCTTTCTCACATACCCAAGTAAGCCAAATCAAAGATTTGAACCAATGCGGACATAGGTGATGTCATGATGCGACAGTACGTCTATCATGATACAAAAAAAATGCCTATCATGATACAAAAGTATATATCATGATACAAAAGTATGTCTATCATGATACAACAGTATGTCGATCATGATACAACAGTATGTCTATTATGATACAACAGTAATGTGACATCACATCTTACTCTATGTATGCAAAACTGAGTCTTAAAAATAATTCAAGCAAGATTTATTTTCAAACATCAGTATTCATCATAATTTGCAAAAGGCAAATAAAATCTAATTTATAATTTCACTAATGCATATTACAATGCCTGTAGCATTGAATATTGTGGCTTCTCTGAAAGTACATGGAACTTGCAAATCATGTGCCAACTTACACATAGTGACCAACATTACAAACGTTAATCTTGAGCTAAAACAGTGTCAATATATGAAGAGGCTGGTCATAGTCTAGTGTGACTTAAACAAAGTCTCTAATTTCATTGCTTGTCGAAGAGGCTGGTCATAGTCTAGTGTGACTAAAACAAAGTCTCTAATTTCATTGCTTGTCAAAGAGGCTGGTCATAGTCTAGTGTGACTAAAACAAAGTCTCTAATTTCATTGCTTGTCGCAACTAATGACACCTGATGTAACATAGGCTAGTTAAATAAAACAATTGGTTTGGTTTGTTGCTTCACAGCATGGCAACACAAGTTGGCTATTTAGTGCCATGGCAACTGAAGTAATGTACCTTTGAATATTAAACACAAAAAACCCCAAGGTGATTGATTTATATGATTGTTTACCTAATTCTTGCCTGCATCTCTAAGTATTTTGGTCTTCTCTTAGAGATAACTAGTATGTCTCTATATCCTGGAATTATGTACATTACATTCTCTTAATAAATTTCTCACATTTGCATGGCTATAATGGGTTTTGAAGAGCAGACAATCACATCAGTACTACAGTGTAGGCTGATGAAGACAAAATTGTATTTAACTGGATCATTTTATTCTGAATATTTTATAATCAAGCAATGTGTTTACTCAGTGTCCAGTGTTACACATATAATTCTACTTATTACAATTGCATGGAATCAAAACCCATCATATACAAAAATTCTTGAACTGAAGAACACCAATAAAGATGTGAGAGACTAAATTTTAAGGAATAGTAAAAAAAATTAATGAGAAACCAGCAACAAACACAACTAGCCTATCGTGTGCTGAAAAATGGCATTAAACCCTACTACAACAACAACTTGAGTTGTCAGGAGCAGGAACTTCAATGATAAAGCGTTTCTTTTGTGATAAAAATCAATATCTGTAGGTACTGTTCAATCAAGAACAGAAAATTGGTCACAGCAACTTGTTTTGCTGTGTAACACATCATAATAAAGAGGAGATGAGATAAACAGCTTCTGTAATACACCTACAAGTTTCAAGATCACAATGTAAATCAGACCTCATTAAGGTAAGATAAACTTCATTAAAAATAATAAATTTAATATTGCATTGGCATTCAGTTTTTTTGAGACAGTGGTTGTGAAGATGGATTGTATGCAATATTAACATAACAAAATCTGATGCTGATGTGCTTAAGTTTTAGTTTGCATGTAAAAAAAAAAAACTATTTAGTTACATCAACCAAAGCAAAATCTGACAGGGCATCAAAGAGCTGCCTCTTCAATTAACCACAATTACAATACCGTTATTAACAATTTTAATAATGGGTAAACACAAAAGAAATTATATAATCTTTAATATCAGTAGTCAAGCTAAAAATAGTGAGGGCTTTTCCAGTAACATTTGAAAATATGGGGATAAAATACTTTAGCTTTAAGCCAAAAAGTATTTATAACAAAGATTTAACCATATATGAAGCTGTACAAAAAAGACAAGGTTGTTTTTGTCTTGGTTGAATGAAATTATAGCACTAATATTGCAACCATATCTTTTTGTATAAGGAAAAAAAATTTCAACAGCATATTCCATAAACATATTCCTAATTCTTAATTAGGGAAGAACATTATTAAGAATTCATTCAGGATTATCACTGGCATCATAGGTTTATCCGGAAACATGATGCATATTCTCCAACATGCATCTGCCATTTCCAGACAGATTACAGATGAACTTAAGTTCTTACTTATGATACTCTGCTTTCAAGATGTCTTTCTTCAATAAACCTCTGGAAAGAATTCTGATATCTTTTGATGTTTAAGAGAATATAAAGTTTGAAAAATCTTATCTTCCAACCCATTCATCACTAGTGAACACTTCCTGCTTATAAGGTTATAGAAGAGCAATGGTAGTCTTTACACACAGTTTTGAATGGACCAATAGAAAGAAGATGTTTCACTGAGCAAGAGTCTGGTTAGTTGACATAAAGATCAATCAGAGAATAGCACACTTCCCAAAGGACTCCTCTGGTTGATGTTTCTCATTTAACTGGTGTGAGCCTCCTCCTTTTGGTTGCTGGCCTTCACTTTCCTTCATATGAAGCATAGAAAATTAAAATATTTATTATAAGCATTAGTTATGACATGACAACCATGTTATTTTCATTAATATATCCATATCCATATCATACTCTTCGTATATTTAACATATGTAATCACACCGCATGAAAAAAAAAAAAAAAAAAAAAAAAAACATCATTGCAATAGAAAGGGGTAAAAGTCCAGGCACCTGAAAATATTTCAGAGTCAATTAACTAAGCAACTCTGTGGTTCTGTCAAATAAAATCAGAATTTTTCATAACGTGATAATTGGAGTCTTACATTTGAGCTAATTTCAACATAATTTATCAAAAGGAATCAAGTAATTTAATGTAGCCATTCGCAGGCAAACAAAGATTGAATTCTTGTCATAAATTTCATATAATATCCTCTATTTATCACATCACATGTATCTTTATTAGCATCATGATGTCATATCATAAATAAACGTCTTAATTAATGCTATATTATGCTGTGGTTCGATGCTTACAATTGCTATACAGCAACATCAAAAAGACTGATGCAAAGACATTTAGTGCTATTTTATAGGTTCAATTTCCTAACTCATGTTTATGTAAGTCACAGAATGATGCAGTATGCCACAATATACAAGTAGCATGTGGTCAGTAAGATTCAATATTTTTCATGTTCGTAAATTTTGTATTAAATATTATTAAATGAAGACTTGTGAAAGTCTCTCTATTTGTAAGATATATAACAACAATGAGCAAACAAACAAGTTCTGTTATTTAAACAAGTTCTTACATTTGTGTTGTACACAAGTTCTTATGGCAAAGTGTTTCCTTCAAAACTGAATTCTCTAACTAAATTCAAGAATTTCCATTCTCATATCCTATGATTCCCCCAACGGAATTAGTCATGTTGTGTTTATATATATATATATATATATATATATATATATATATATATATATATATAGAGAGAGAGAGAGAGAGAGAGAGAGAGAGAGAGAGAGAGAGAGAGAGAGAGGGGGGGGGAAGCAGATCAGTACAAAAAAAATAGTTATATATGACCAGCATTACAATATTGGAGAAATGAAAAAGCCTCTGCTACACTGTATTTGTGGGCGGTAAACTGAAGAAGTTATGTTGTTTCGATTGGACAAATGGTATTTTAAGCAGATTCAGTATTAAGCATACTGTATGTTGACTACATTTGATACAAGACAAGTAAAAGGTCCAGAACACATGCCCAACAAGTAGAGAACTCAGATTTGTTCCAACCCATACTACACACACCCTTTTCCTGTCCATATTTTCCTTTATATCTCTGGCTAGGGTGAAAAAGGCCTCATCCACATTTATTTTACATCTGTGACTGATCTCCATAAACTTCATACCATACTCTGCTGCCAACTATAAATATAAGAAAAATATTATGTACTTGTATAACACATCTGTAAGCAGGATTTCTGTTTAGAGACATATCGGCATATTATACACATGACTTTTTCAGTACACAGAGAATTCTACCACTGGAATACCAAGAAACTTATCTTTGTTGGACCTATATGGTGAAATAATAAACTCGTATTCAGCCCAAATGTTGTAAAATGCAACTTACATTTGACATCAGAACAGTTAATTGTCCACTTTAAATGGTTTATAACACCCATTAAAAGAAAACAATGCTAACCTGACTGACATTTCCTACCTATGCATCTTAAAAGTGTCAACTTTGTGTGGACACTGGTAAGGAACAATTTAATCCAAGATATCAGTCATTGATCTAGGCACATCTTCGCAAATTGTCCATGAAATGTATGTTATGTTCCCAGTCAGTCTAAATACTGTCACTTGCATTGAAAAGAATCACTGTCTGCTCTTGCTTAAAATACATGTATATGGGCAGCGGTCACCGCCAAAATTACATTGATCATATGATAAATCAAATAATTTAACCCATCAAAACAAAATTATAAATCCAGATTCCAAATGGTGTGGTCTCATGACATGAAATGATTTAAAGAATAAAACGGAATTATGAATTTAGATTTCAAATGACGTGGTACTAAATTAAATGAAGTAGTATGAAATGAAATTATTTAGCCCAACAAACAAAATGATGAATTCAGATTCCAAATGACGTGGTATTAAATGAAACAATTTAAACAACAAAACGGAATGATGAATTCACATTCCAAATGATGTGGTATTAAATGAAATTATGTAGTATGAAATTAAATTACTTAACACAACCAGTGAAATGGTTAATTCGGATCCAAAAAGACGTGGTATTAAATGAAATGATTTCAACAACACAACGGAATGATGAATTCTGATTCCAAATGACCTGTTACTAATTGAATTTACATAACATGAAATTAAACGCTTTAGCCCAATAAACGAAATGATGAATTCAGATTCCAAATGACGTAGAATTAAATAAAATGATTTAAAGAACAAAACAGAATGATGAAGTCTGTGTACAAATGACGTGGTATTTTAAATACAATGATGTAGTTAAAATTACATGATTTAGCCCAACAAATGAAATGATGAATTTAGATTCCAAATGATTTGGTATTGAATAAAATGGTCTGAAGAACAGAATGGAATGATGGATTCAGATTCCAAACGACATGGTGTTAAATGAAATGTGCGGAAAGCAAACGGTCTGGCTGGAAACAACGTTACAAAATGAACTCAAACTGCAAATCATCTAGCGTACATCCAAACATACACGGGGGGGAGGGGGAGGGAGGCTGTTACCCATGATATATGGTGTAAGCACGCCAAAACTTATAATCTAGAGACGTATTAACAACATTCGACTGAGACTTTTGCAAATGACACTTGGAGAGCTATGGTTCTACCTTTCCTAAGATATAAAAGAGAACAACATTTTCAAATCAGCATAAAGTGACTTGATCCACATTAATGAGTGTGTGGACATTCTTTTAACATTTCTCCACCTTGTACTGTGCACGCTTCCAAGGCTTCAACAAACATAGATCTATCAATTAAGGAGATTAAAATCTTGATCTTATTTAATCAATAGTAATTACCATGTCTGATGACCTTACGTAGCGTACACACTACACTTACAAGTTGTTTCTCGATACTTTTTGTATATATATATATTATAGCATTACTGGCCGCAGGTACATACGCATTATTCGCCGAAGTTCTATATGTAGCAAATTCTTCTTTTTTCGCCATTGAATCCCAGTTTGCAGCGACATATTACTGTGTTTTTGTGTATTTTCGTTTGGAGATCGAATATGATTTCTGTAGAATCCCTGAATCACGACTCAGTGCATTTGAAACACCCCACTCTCCGTTTACAAACGTATTGACAATTGTGGTGAGGGTGGGAGGTTCTTAGTCATAGATTTTTAAAGAAATGAATACGTGAACAATAAACAGTTGCCTCCTGTGGAGTGTTTTATGACTAAAAAAAGGCACAGATCATGATTATGTTTGAATAAGCCCAAATTATGCATGATGTATGAAAATATCAACGAAAGATGTCGCTAATAGAACATGGGACCTGTATCAACAATTAGCATCTCTTGATATTTTATGTTTGGGTGTAGAAGTGTTACAACTTTATGGTCTTCAAGTAAGTAAATGAAAGGAGCGAAACCATTAAGTATAAGAAAAGCTAACCTAGTGCACCATCAACAAATCTGTTATATCAAGTAAATCATTAGTAGTAGTAGCAGTAGTAGTAGTAGTAGTTGTATTGGTGAACATGGTATTTGTGCTGCTGTTGTCTTTAATCTGATGATATTGCTTTATTGTGGTGGTGCTGTACACCATGTACACCAGCAATCTGTTCTCCGCCTTTTTCTTCGGACCTGACTGTTGGCGCCATCAATTATGTAAGAAAAGAAAGGCTGCGTGAGACATGAAATTAATATTACGGATACATTGATTGACCAAATGCAAAGGGAAATTAACAATGAAGGAATGGTGGAAAAACACATTCAAAACATGAAATTAATATGTAACATTCAGACGTGGAGAATAAACTGAGTTATACAGATGAGTATATCGCAATTCAAATGAGTATGCATTGAATGAGCGATGGCACACAAAGTATGAGCGTGAGTATTAGCTGGGAAGGTAAGGTGTTGTGAAACAGGTAAAGTACTTGATAGGAAGTTATGCTTTGTTACAGACTGATATCAATGACTAATTCAGAGTTATATAAGGAGTAGACTAAGCCAGGTAAGCACCATTTGTCAATGAAATGAACCAGATTCAATCATTAAAAGTCGTATCTTATGCTGCATTTTCACCTTGATAGAAAGAAGGATAACAGTGCATTACTGGATATTTGCTTCTTAATGATAATGTGCACGAGTGCATGTAATACATATGGCGCATTTGTATTCAAAGCATAATAAGTATTTATTAATTACAAGACATCGGTACAGTTGCCAAAAGGAGACATGACTGCCCGGGGAGAGTATTTTTCTCACTGAACTTAAACCCTGGTGAACGCATAACAAAGACCAGCTGTTGATGTAAATCAGTTCTAGTCCAGTGTGGAATGTCTGATGTAAATCCGTTCTAGTCCAGTGTGGAATGTCTGATTACTTTCTCCGTCAAGAACAGATGAGTGATATATTTAAGACCATAGAGTTGTAACACTTCATGTACACCAAACTTAAAATATCAAAAGATGCTAATTGTTGATACAGGTTCCGTGTTAATTTGTTTGATCTGTTTGATGACGTTGGCTGTTTGTCGTTCTAAGGGCTCATCACATATTTACAAATCTGGAAGTCATTATAGTGATGAAACATATATCGAAAGAAAGACAGTAATGGATCCAATTTCTTTTCTTCTGTCAGTATCACCCGAGCATCATGTCTCTGTAATTCTTCCAAAATATTTCTGTCTTCACAATTTTTTCTTTTCTTGTCATGAATCGCATGATTAGATTTAAGGAACTTTACAAAACCAAAAATTGTTGAAGAATGAAATTATTTAACTACCCGATTCAGTCAAACTAAATACAAAGTCAATATTCTGGTACTAGGTTTAATATATTGCAAGATAAAAGACTACAAGTATGGCTAATAAAAATAGATGAGATATGGACAGAAAAATAAACTACAAAAATAATAATTTGACTATAGTACCAATTGCTTCAACTTGATACACGAATGCTGTTTGCACAAGGCTCGTGTTAACTTTGATCATAGATGGGATAATAATGCTCTGTAAACTTCCATGTTAATGTTCATTTCCAAAAATATATTCTAATAACCATAGGCTCTATTAATGTTACTTCTAATATACATTTAGCAATACTACCGCTTACTGATCATACATTTTTAATATACCCAAAGACAATATCGTGCCTTAAATACTTCTTCCTTTATGTATTTTGACCAGGAAATGACCAACATATGATATATATATATATATATATATATATATATATATATATATATATATATATATATATATACTGGTTTTCTTGCTTTGTGGAGGCGTGTGAAACTGACAGGATTAGATTTTTGGAGACAGCCATGTTGTTGGTTGATTTTAAACCGAGTCAGTACTGAAAAGTTAGAAGCTACCATGAATAATAATAATAATAATAACTCGTTCTATGTCAGAGAGAGAGAGAGAGAGAGAGAGAGAGAGTATACGAAATTGTCTTTACCCCAAGGATTACGTGCTATCACTTAGACATCGTTCATGCTGTTTAAATGAATTGTATTTTTTTTTATTTTTTTTTTTTTTTTTGTTTTGCAAACTTTGATAAAATCTATCAATGACACATTTCGTTGATAGTTACATACAACATTGCTAAATTTAGGTTTATTCAGGCATGATCTATACTTGTTTTGGTCATAAAACGCTCCATAGGAGGCACCTGTTCATTGTTCACGTATTCATTTCTTTAAAAATCTGTGATTAAGCACCCCCATCCATCACCGCAATTGTCTATACGTTTGTAATGGAGAGTGGAGTGTTTCAGATGAACTAAGAGTCGTGATTCAGGGATTCTACAGAAAAATATAAACACAGTAATATGTCGCTGCAAACTGGGATTCAATGGCAATAAAAGAAGAATTGTTGCATATAGAATGTACGTACGGCCAGTTATGTTAGATATATAAAAAATACAGTGCCGAGAAAATATTTTTACTTTAGTGAGTATGCTATGTAAGGCCATCAAACATGGTAATTAGTAATGATTAAATACGATCAAGATTTTAATCCCCTTAATTAAGTCACTTTATGGTTATTGTTATTATTATGTTTGCTTTCCACACATTTCTTTTAATACCACGTCGTTTGGAATCTGAATGCATCATTCCACTCTGTTCTTCAGACCATTCTATTCAATACCAAATCCATTTGGAATGAAAATTCATTTTTTGAAGTTAAATCGTTTCATTTTAGACTACATCACTTTTTTTAATACCATGTCATTTGGAAACAGACTTCATCATTCCATTTTGTTCTTTACATCACTTTACGTAATACTATGCCATTTGGAATCTGAATTCATCATTTCGTTTATTGGGGTTAAATCATTTGATTTCGTGCTATGAAAATTCAATTAATAACAGGTCATTTGGAATCAGAATTCATCATTCCGTTTTGTTCTTTAAATCATTAAATTTCATACTAAATCATTTCATTTATTACTACGTCATTTGGAATCTAAATTCATCATTCCGTTTTATTCTTTGAATCATGTCATATGATCTTAGTAAAACTGTACAATTTTTGTAAAAAATACCATACAATTCATTTTTTGGTTTAGCATTCTTTTCAGGATACGATTTGTGAAAAAATTTTGTTAAAAATGTACAAAATAAAATGAATAATCTATTTTATATTTTTTTTAGTTTTCATCTTCTTGTTTCTTTGTTACGGTCATTATGTATTTTGCATAAACTTCTAACATATATATTCAAACCGGCTAAAAGCTGAAAGTTTAATAAAATTATGATTTTTCAGTAAGAGCAAATGATAGATCTTTCAGGTTTGCTGTATAAAACTTCCAAAATTTCCAACCAAGAAGTTCAGGACTTTCACAATAAAATGAAAGAAGATAACCCCTGTACAAAAAAAACAAAACCTCATTTCATTATAACCATTAATTTATGATATCCCTTATATATATATATATATATATATATATATA